>VMDR010001251.1:0-137857 GCA_007922815.1 Macrotus californicus
AAAATTTCATTTTCCCAGAACTTTGTGTATTACGTTAATAAGATTTATCCAAAACACTATTGTTGGTTTAATAAATATTAAGAGGGCACTTGAGTCGCCTCCCAGTGTGTGCTGTTCCTTTCCTGGGGCATCGACTACTCTCGTGAGCCTTTTCCAGGCTGCTCTTGTTATTCTGTGCCTTGAGGTGTAAATAGGACAGAAAACCCAGAAGATTCAAACAAATTCCATACCATAAACTATTTGCAGATGTGTTTAGTATTCATTCAGGAGAGCCTCTCCTTTTAGTTTATTTAACATAAAACTTTCTTTTAGTGTTCTACTCACACAATAGGAGTTTTTATTTTATTGGAAATTTAAACAACAATCATACAAACATTTTCCGGGAAAGTATGATCATCTAACAAGCAGCAGGAAGATTTTATGTGATGACTTATACCTGATGCTTTGTCTTCCCGGATCTTAACATTCTTTCGGACAATCAGGAATGAAAGAGGTGGAGGCTTCCAAGGAGACAGATTTCGACTGAATAAAAGAAAGACCTTTCTGAAAAGCAGTCAGAGGTAGAATAGATGCCTTTTGAAGTAGTGAGGGATGAGCCTGGTGGTAAGCATGCATGTGTTTGGGTGGCCATTTATTTGGGATCTTTCGAGGGGAGGCAGAGCATCAGCTGCCTGGAAGAGTAGCTGACCTTTACAGCCTCCTTCTAACCTTAGATTCTGTCATTCTTACAGTATTTTGAAATTGAACGCTGAGCAACTTCACATATATTTTCTTTCATTTCTTATTGGCGTGGTCTGACTGAGGTTAGACATCTTTTGTTGCTTTTAAAGGAATAGGGCATTCCAGAACCAACTGTCTGTTGAACTGATGACAAGACCTCCATTTGCCAAATTTCGGGGATAATGTAACTGTTAGAATTTGACACTGTCTCAAACTTCAAGTGACCCTGACAGGTGCTTAATCAGGTAGAATGGCCAGCTTGACTGATGTGAGCCATTGGGAGATAGGACAAATCAGGTCCCAGTGAGACTGGAAGGGGAAGGACCGACAGAGAAGGCAGGGAGTGTCTAGAGGTAGAGAAGAAGAGGGTCTCCAAGCCAGTATTAAGGGAAAGGTGCCACTGTCCCAACCTTTCAGGGCTCGGGGGGGAAATACTCTTAGCCACCCAAGCATTTGCTGAAACAACTGATGGGTGGAAGGACTTCAGGTTAGGAACCATTTCCCTACAACTTCACTTCTACCAAGGAGCATTCACTTGGTGTTTCCTTCTTTAATCTTGCTGAAGCAAGAGAATGCTGGGCAGGCTGCCAGAAGACTTGGTTCTTACAAGGCTGGCTTTCTCTGCCAGTCACCAGCTGTGCCCTCTGGTGAATCGCTCGGCCTCTATTGCCTCAGTGTGTCTCTTTGTGAGACCTGTTGGTCCCTGCAGCCAATAGTATTTTAGTGGCTGTGCTCTTTTTTTTTTTTAAGGAAATCATTTTTTTCCTCTTCTTTCTACCTACTTCCTTGGAATAAAGTTTTTAAAATTCCAGTCCACACCTTAACACTGTGCTGTTTCTCCTCTCTTGTCAGCCCAGTAAATTGGTTATAGCTGTCACTTAGGATGCAGTCCTCTTTCATGATGAGCCGTTTCCTCTCAGAGATGCCACTCCATCCAGCTGCTGTAGCTCAGGTTTCTTCCTCCCAGATAGGAAGATGGAGGTCGCTTTTGAGGGCGGGAAAGAGGAGCTGGAGTCGGAGGTGAAGTTCTTGCACCGGGGGAAGATGTCTACCTGTTAGAGACAGGAAATAGCCAGTGCGAAGGCCAGCTGCCCTCGTTCTGTGCAATGACAACTCCCAGCAGAATTTCCCCCCCTGCATTTTAGGCTCTAAACATTACACTCTGGGTTACCTGTGTTTGTTGTCCTGGAATCTAATAGTTCTGTTAAGAACTGGGGAGTGAATGCACTCTGAAAAGATTAGCAGGCTGCGGGTAGCTAAAGTACTGTATTCCAGGGGTGCCAAGGAGCTGATGAACCTCCTCTTCCGAAGGCTAACATTTCAGTCTGTGTGATCTATCCACAGGTTTTCAAACTTGAAAATCTCCCAACTGCTGGTGAATTCAATGGCTAGAATTGTCATGAGGGAGGTGAAAAATGCTGCCCAACGGCCATCATGCCACACTCACCAATTTACAGCTCATCAGCCCCAGCAACGGCCCAGAGGAGCCTTTCCAGGGTGCTGGGTCTCCTTGCCCAAATTCTTTCCTCACCCTGCCTCTTGGGTGTGTTGTGTTAAAGACACACATTCTTGGTTCCTACCTACAGCATTTTTATGTCCAAACATACTGGTGTTAAATAATCATTGCTTTAGGCTACAAAGCTTGGCATGGCCTTCTGCGGGCTCCCCACCCTGATGCTAACCTTCCTGGTATTTTTAGTTCTAGGTCTAAGGTCCTCTACAGAATGCAAAATTGGACACTCAGCTCAGGATCAAAACATATCTAGCATTATCTAGAACTGACTTAATTATTAAAAAAATTAGTTTATTTGGCCATTCAATAGGATAACTGTCAAACAATATTATTTATTTTATGCTACTTGCAGTTGATGTACATATTATATGTACATAATATTTAACAGGTTTCTTGAGATATAGCTCACTACCACAAAAAGCCACTCATTTGAGGTGTGCAGGTTAGTGGTTTCTGGTCTTTTCAGAGCTGTGCCCCTTCTTTTAGAATGTTATCACCGTTCCCCAAAGGAGCCCTGTGCCCATTAGCAGTCGCTTCTCATCCCCCGCCACGTCCTAGTGGTCACTAATCTACCTGTGTCATTATGAACTGTGTCTGTAGATTTGCCTATTCTGGAAATTTCATGTAAGTGGAATCACAGAATATGTTTTGAGACTTGCTTCTTTCACTTAGCATAATGTTTTCAAGATTCCTCTGTGTTGGTACATGTTATCAGTATTGCATTTCTGATGCAGTCCCATCCTGCGGGTCCTGCCGGTCCTACGGGTCCTTTGGATCCTGTGGGTCCTACGGGTCCTGTGGGTGGGTCCTGCAGGTGGGTCTTGCGGGTGGGTCCTGCGGGTCCTACGGGTCCTGTGGGTCCTGCGGGTGGGTCCTGCCAGTGGGTCCTGCGGGTCCTGCGGGTCCTGCGGTCTGTGTGTTGTGGATGTTTGTGCCATGGCTGCAATGAACAACTTCACATGGACTAAAGGAATCCAGTGGAAAAGAGGGATAGGGCATGGCCCACTCTCTCAGTGAGAGAGAGAGAGAGAGAGAGAGAGAGAGAGAGAGAGAGAGAGAGAGAGGGAGAGGGAGAGGGAGGGCCCGACCCCTGCCTGGACAGGCTTTTATCGATATTCTAGGCACATTACATCAAGGATGGTCCTCACTTACTATGCACAGGTTCACTCTAGGTGGTTACCATTTATAGAAAACAAAGGAAGGAATGTTGCTACTCACTTCAAAGAAAAAGGTCATTTGCAAATAAAAAGGAGAGAAGACTGAGCTGTTTACACTCATACTTGGGAAGTCCAGCTCAGATCACAATAAACCTCTGCTGTCTCTATCCCAGGTGAGGGAGTTTTTAGCAAGAGCAAGTTTCAAAGAGGCCTAGGAGTAATGCATGCCTGATTCCCCACGGGAGACTGATCCGTGGATGTCTCCTGCACGCTGAACACGCATCTGTCTGTTTTCAGAACAGAGCTGAGTCACATAAGATATTACCACAGGGATAGGTTCCCTATACATTATTCTTTATTGCTAAATAATATTTCATTGTGTGGATATGGCAGATTTTTTTTTTGCCCATTTATCAGTTGAGGGACATTTGGTGTGTTTCAACTTTTTGGCTATTATAAATCATGCTACTTTAAACATTCCTGTACAAATTCTTGTGGGGACATGTTCTTATTTCTCCTGACTATATGCCTAGGCATGGAATGGCTGGTCATATGGCAACTCTATGTTGAACATTTTGAGAAACTGCCAAACTTTTTCCAAAGTGGCGGTAATATTTTACATCCCCACCAGCAGTGCATGGGGGTTCCAGTTTCTCCACATTCTTGCTAACACTCGTCATTGTCCGTCCTTGAGACTTCACATTCTAGTCAGCGTGAAGCGGCATCTCACTGTGGTTTTACGTTTACCTCATGACTAATGGTGTGGGGCATCTTCTGTATTCCTATTAGCCATTTGTTGTTGCTTTTTGGAGAACTGCCTAGTTAAGTCCTTGGCCCATTTTAAACTTTGGTTATTTGACTTCTTATTGAGCTTGAGAGGTTTTTTGTTTTGTTTTGTTTTAAATATATTCTTGATACAAGTCCCTTATTCAGTAGACAGAATGCAGATTTTTTTCCCCATTCTGTGGCTTATTTTTCATTTTCATGCTAGCGTCCTTTGAAGCACAAACATTTTTCATCTGTATGGATTCCTGTGTATTTTTGTGGTTGCTTTTTGGTGTCATCTGTGAGGAACCATTTTCTAGCTGAAGATTAAAAAGTTTTATTCCTCTGTGTTCTAAGAGTTTTATGTTTTTAGCTATTACATCGGGTTTATAATCCTTTTTGAATTAATTTTTACATATGTTGTAGAGTAGGGATACAACTTTTTTTTAATGCAGTATCATTGTCCCAACACATTTTGCTGAAAAGACTATTGTTTCTTTTCTCCGTTGAATTGTCTTGGTATCCTGTTAAAAAGCAATTGAGCATACATGTAAGAATTTATTTCTGGACTCTTCAGTTTTGTTCATTTATCTATATAATCTGCATGCAGTACTATATGTACATAATTATGTCCATAAATATACGTATCCATGTACACACACACACACAGAAGGAGATCTTAAAGCAAACTCAGGTGTGATCAGTGTATTCCTTTGTCTTAAATTTAGGTGGTTAGGAAATGGGAAAAATTAAAAAGTAGGAATTTAAGGTATTCACTACATCAGGATACCTGACCACGAGGTCCCTTGAGCCTCAGTTGAGCCCACTTACCAGAAATACGAAGAGTAGGTAGCTGGTGCTGTTCGCTTTTATCCCCTTTCTTCTCTTCCTCCTGCAGTGGAATGCATAACTGAATGGGAGTGGAGCACGTTTTAGCTCTCCCTGGGCTTGGCTTAGCCCTGCCGGTGAGGACATGGTTAAGTGACCTTCTTAAGCTCTCAACGCCCTCCACCCTGTGAACTGATTCTGGGGCCTGAGTTTCCTCAGCTGTGAAATGAGGCAGCTTGGCTATGATGCTTCTCCCGAATCAGCTGAGACCCTGTGATTTGTGTGCATGGCCACCCTTAAAAATGGTGTGTTTTACTGTTGTCATCTGAAGGAATAAAACTGAAGGAATAAAAGCATATCCTATCAATTCTCTCATTTTACTGCGACTTGGAAGCAAGTAAATGGTAGAATTGACTGCAACTAGTTCTCTCTTTTTAAAAAATTAAAATATAATTCTCATTGAGGACATGTTCATTGATTTTCAGAGAGAGGGGAAAGGAGGGAGGGAGAGAAAGAGGGAGGGGGAGACAGACAGACATCAAGGGAGAGAGAAACATAGATCAGTTGCTTCCTGTACGTGCCCCGACCTGGGGATCAAACCGGCAACCTAGATTTGTGCCTTGACTGGGAGTCGAACATGCAGCCTTTTGGTGCATGGGATGAGTCTCCAACCAACTGAACCACACCGGGCCGGGTGACCAGTGCTTCTAAGTTATTTAGTTTAATGGTATGAAAACCTACTCATTTGCTCATTGTAGTGTTTCTTGGTGATTTTAATTTTTAATGATGAAATGCATGCCATACAACAAGGAAATAAGATTTTGATGCGACACTGTGCTTCTGCCTTATGGATATAGTTAGGGAGGGGTTTCTTACCTTGAGAGCAGTTAACTATAGATAAAGAGCTAAAAATTCTTTCAGAATGTCTTAATTTTATTCTTGGGTTTGTGGGAATTTACAGATACAGGGTTTTAATTGTTCACAGCTGGTGCATGAATATAATGGTAATAATAATTAGGAATAATATGGTTCACTTCTTAAGCTGTTCATTTTAATCCACTAAATTTTTTTTATCTGAAATCTGGCCAAATCATGAAGTGGAACATTTGGAGGCGGTCCCTCTTAGTTTTCAGCCGGCAAGTGTGCGAGTCTGCCTTATCTTGCTCATTTCTTACACAGATTTTGATTGCTTGATTTTAATGTCTTCTACTTAAAAGCCCACACTTAATATCCATGCATACTTCCTCACTACAAAGCCCTTGAGCACAAGCAGCAAGTACCAAAAGCCTGGATCCAGTGCGTGTTCGGAGCTGAGCCCCAGATGCGGCTGTCTGCCATGGGACCAGACCTGATGGAGACAGGAGCCTTGCTAGGACGGAGAGCTTGCTTTGAGGCTCTTGTGAATGGACAAGTATAGCACTTAGTACTTTTTGGGGATAAAAAGAACTCTTCCAGTTCCCAGGACAGTACACTTGAAAATCCTAAAGCTGACTACGTGTTATCTCCACTCTCCCTTTCTTTGCCTTGTTCTTTGTGAAGTTCACAAATTCTACAGTATTATGACAGTTTATTGATGGGGTTTATTTCCCACGGTTTCTTAATGCCTGACCGTAGAGAAATTTTTCAAAATGTTTTAAAACGATAAATATTTGGTAGAGAACAAGTCTAAAAAATAGAATGTGTATTCTTGAAGAATGATTTGGTTGGAAGTTGTGTTCTGGGAAACTTTAAAACAACAACAAAATGAATGTCTTATGAGAACGTGTAATTATATCAAGTTATTAAAATAAGACCGCTTTTACCCTGGATAATTTGGGGAGGAAAATATCTTAAATTTACATCTCACATGTGATGTACATTTAACTTTTTTTTTCTATGTTTTTTTTCATTATTTTTTTAGAAGTATTCTAACATTAATTATATGAAGAAATAGACAGCTTCTCATATTTTATCCTACTCTTTAATTTGGCTGAGTTAATAAATAGTTGTTAAATAGTAAATAGTTGTTGGAAGTAAGTGATTCTCATAAGACATCTTCACTTTTCTCACAGGACTTCCTGGAACAGATGACTTTTGCCAGGTATAGTTGATCTAAGAATCCTGACAAGAAAACTTTTGTAAGGACAGGTTTTGTTGTTGTTGTTGTTGTTGTTTTTAAGTGCACAATGGAAAAGGCTCTCTTCCATCCACAAACAGAACCCATTTTAGAAAGCTAAGCTGTTAGTCCCATTATGTTCCCAGGAAAACAAGGTAGACTTGTTTTTACTTCAGAGGGCCGTGGAACTGAAGCAGAGGGAGGTTGTGACTTCATGGAAACACTAGATCAAAATAGAAATTAATGTGAGATCCATAAATTTAGCCATTTCCAAATGGGTCATTTTTACCGCTGTACTCACTTTTGCTTTCTCATGAAATAATCGTTTGTCACAGTGAACAGAGGAGCGGCCGTGCTGTCTTTAATAAGGAGTCCTACATCTCTGCCCCTCAAAGGGCTTCTTTTCCCATCTCCAGCTGTTTATATGTGATCAGCATGTGGACCCTGTGCGTGCTTATGCTTTAAGTATTTTCTTTTAGAGAGCCATCTTGAAAAAGCAGAGCAGAAAAATCCACTGGCATTTTGAGAGTTGAATCTACAGAAGATGTTGTTTGCAGTGTGCTGAAAACATAAGGTCCAAACAGACGGAATAGGCCTGGTGCCAGACAGTTTCACTGGGAGAGAAAGAGGAGGTTTGAAGCTGTCCTTGTAGGATTATCTCCAACTCAGCAGCAGCTGCTGAGTTTGATTATGCACATCCTGCTCTGGGAGACCCGCAGTAACCCTTGGGCCCGTGGGGAACTTCAGGGCTGTCTTTTAAACAAAAGACTCTCGCCCTGGACACCCAAGGGCAGAAGTCCAAACAATATGGAGGTTAAAAAAAGGTGGAGCTTTTGACAATTGGATTTGAGAGAACAATCTAGGAAGGAAACTGATTCCTGAAGTTGGGAACTGCACGCGTAAGACCCTGTAATGTCTTACAAGGATGAGGAAGCGGGGCTCAGAGAAGTGACGTGACTTTCCCAAAGAGACCCAGTTAGAACCAACAGGTCTGGTTCCCAGGTTAGAGCTATTTTATATAGCACCCTGTTCTTGATGACATGATTCTCACATCAGTATAAATAATATGTTGTGTGTTTTGGAAAATTGACCTGAAAGAGAAGAAACTTTGAAGAGACATCTCGGAATTGTGCGCTAGCCACCTATTATATATTCTGTCCGGTCACATTCAGATTTTTCTTTAAAACCCGTAGTGTTTTATCAGGGTGTAAATCTTAGTAACTGACCACTGAATAGATTATTCCAGTAAACTCTATGTGTAAATCTTAAAGGCAGAAGAGGCATATTGGAGAGGTGAAGGGAGGGAAAAGTTGAGTCTGGGAAGACTGCTCTGAAAACTAGGGAGGATGTTTACGTAGCGGTCTCTTTTGTTCCACTCTGGTTGTCTGGAGCAGGGCTGCAGCCTCTGAGGATTTACGGCCTCCAGTGTGCAGGAGGTAGGTGGGCTCACATTATCTGTGTTGAAGACCATGTGTGCGGTCTTTGAGCTTAAGGCTGTCCAGGTTACAAAAGGCTTTGTCAGAGAAGATGGCCATCATGTAAAATGTCTGTGCTGGGAATTGGAAGTTTTTCATGCTTTGTGGTTGTAGCAACAGCTCTAGTTTTTTTTTCCTTTTAAAGATTGGGAGGCTGATGTCTTATAGGAAAGAATTCATGAAATCCAAGGATATCACTGGAATGTGGGTACCTTCTCTTCTTGCCTAATTAAAGGATTGAGCTGTTGGCCTTTGGTTGGGTATAATGGAACTGTTTACTTGACATTGTTGACCTAAAGGGTTTTGACTAAGAGAGAAAAATCAGGATGGTCTCATTCACTGAAATTCCTAGTGGATGTGGAATCTGTTTTTATCCTTTTTCATGGTGGGATTTCTAATTGCTTTATTCACTTGTAAAGGTTATGTTGGGTGTGAACTAAGTATCCTTTTCTGTGTCCCACTGTCCTTTCTGCAAAACTTAAAAAGCCAGTGCTGCATTTAGGATACTCCGTTGAGATGCATTGGAATGTTTTTCTTTGCATTTATGTTCTAAGATTTGGGGACTGAGAATGAGTAAGGGGAGGTCTTGGAGAGTACTGTAGGATGAGACTATTTTCCAAATAGGCAAATGTGAGAGTCTTTTAGAGCTATGCCTTGGGAAATGTCTTTCATTTAGTGGCCTAATTTGGCCATGTCTGTGTCTGTTTATTGATTGAAGAGCTTTTGAAGTACCTGTTGCCTGAAAGTGAATCCTTATCTAGTAGCTATCTGATTCCGCACCCCCACTGACCAGAGAAAAGTTAGGCAGAAGGGCACGCTATATATTATTTTTGTTCTTCATCAAAGATACAGTTTTGGGTACTTTGGAACTAAAAGGTCTCAGAAGGTCATTAATACTTTCCTCCTTTGCTTCCTTTCATTGATAGTGGCTGTTGGCTCCCTTGAGAAACTCTCTGAATGCTATTATTTCAAAGAAGGCCACTAAAGTGATTTTCTTGGGAGGCAATTATTTCATTTTGTATGATACATTATAAACCTTTTTGGAGAATTGTCTAGACTAGTAAGGTAGGAGATATAGCTCAAGGATCTGTGATGTGCATTTGAAATAGTTTTACTAAGTTATCTAATTGGATGTTTAGAGAGTTTCAGGATGTCTAGTGTAGGATAAAACCTGCATATGTGCTGTGTTCAGTTGCCATCACTACCAGAAGTAAGTTCCCTCAGGTGGTAGTTTTCTGTAGGAAGGGGATATATATGTGTCTATTTCTGGATTAGTTTTTTACATAACTGAAGTGTATTTTCCACCTGCGCTTTTTTGCCTGGGGTTGGAATTTTTCCTTTTCTGGGCTTGTCACTTGGCATTTGCATGGAAATGTGTCTTCCCTTTCATAGCCACAAGACTGTGTGATTCTTCAGGACAGATTTCTCCAAGGAGTTCTTCATTCAGTTGCTCCATAGTAAATGGCTCACACGACAGTGATGAACTTCGGAATTTGAAATCTCTTTTAAAAATATTTTTTTCCCTTCAAAAAATGCATACAATGGATTTCTGAGCAGCTAAAATCCCATACTGCATTGTCATTCTCTGTAATCTCTTTTTAGAAGATTTGGTGGTGTTTTGCTGCTTAAACCAGACCACACTAACTGGAACTTTAGGTTTTTGAAGTGCAGACATAGTTCAGGAATAATAATGGGAGATCCTTTAGATTTCCTTGAAGAAGACAGATGACTGTATGATGAATATACATGAATATCACATGTTTGGAAATGTTACTTAATCATTTTGGTTGTGAGTTAAGCTTCCCCTTGGTGGATTGGGTCTCTTCCAAGAGTAACACTTGGAGTCCCAGGTGCTATTGCAGAGGTGCCTTTCGTTCTTGGCATTCTGTGGAGATTTACATCTGTGAGCCAGATAAAAATATGTGGAAAGGTGATTAGTGTAATTGGCCCAGTATTATAATTATTCAGTAGGAGGTGACTGTGGGACTGCTATTATAGCCCAAAATGCCTGGCAGGAAGGGGAGGAGAGTCATTGAAAACAGCAGTAATATTATAAAGTTTTGGTTTAAACGTGCCTTTAATAACACACTACAGTGGCACTTGAAGAAGGATGGAGGAATTCTTAACAATTTGGGACAAGAATCCACACATGCGCGCACACACGTGCGCGCGCACACACACACACACACACACACAAAGAAGGGGGCTTTTTTCAAGGATAATTGGAGAGAATTCTGCTAATGATTTCTGTCCCCTTAAAATAGTGTATGGGGTAACAGGGTTTAGTGGGTGAGAACTTGCTCATAGTGTTTGTAAATGTAAGACGGACCCTCTGAAGTTGTTGTGAGACATCAGGGTGGTCCTCATGGTGGTGGTGTTTCGGCTTCCTTCAGAGAAGAAGCCTGGTCTGGGGAGGGGGGGTCATGTTGTAAAGCGAAGTTTTTGGTTTCTTTTCACATCAAAGGGCAGGGAATGTCTTACAGACAGTGAGCTAAGAAGTAGGCAGCAGGCATTCCAGGGCTTGATTGGGAAACTATGTGCGGAATGCCACAGTTCATGGACCAGGGACCTCCAAGTGAGTCCAGGTGCCTGCCCACCGCTGTTTTCCTGGAGACAAATGACTGGAGGCAGGAACTGCAGACAGATGAATCAAAAATAAAATTGATGGCTTTATTGGACGTTCTTTTCATGAAATTTAACTTTCTAATGTGCACATACATCACTCTGGGGATGTCATTATAAATGGCTGACCTTTTGTTGGGGGAGCTGCTGCTGGCTGGCTGTGCAGCCCCACTCAGCTCCCTTTGATTCCTGCCCACATCTGTTGAGCATGTGATCAATTTTTTTCTCTCTGAAGTACACTGACAACTGACTAAAAAGATTTAATGAAAACCAGTCAGAACTAATTTCAGTTAGATATTCCAGCTCTTCTGGTTTCAGATGTAGGAGTTATGGCTTCCTAAAAGTCACTGTTGAGGGCAGCATCAGGAAGTCTCCCTGGGCAGGGAACTGGGTTTCTTTGTCTTGCTCCCTGCGCTGTGCCCCAGGTTAATGATTGCAGGGTGGCTGGGAATAATGAACCAGTGCTGCAAAGCTTGTTTTCGGCCAGCTCGAGTAATACAGAAAAATTGTTCCTTCACCTCTTCATCCGTCCCTGTAGAAGTCAGAACACTGCTGTGGTTACACCTAATAAATACTGCAGACTTCACTGGGCTGTTTAATGGGACTTAATGTAGTGTCATTTGTGCACTTCAGTGAGTGGCTCTTATTTTCATGTGGTTTACTGTGCACTCTTGAAAAGATGTGAGGTTTGAGGACTTTCCAGTGATTTCTGTTTTTTATGGAACCTGAATTTGAGCGAGAATGTTTCCAGTGGAAGTAGAATCCTTTCATGGAGTTGCAAGAAAAGCATTTCTAGGGACCCACTCATGGGATGATGAAGTTTAGTAGTGAGATTTATTGGGGTTGAAATAAATGGCTATGCCCAGGTTCCTGATGTCTCCTGTCCTTTCATTCCACTGTGGAAAAAGTCCAACCTTGTCTTTATCAGTCCCAGAACAAAGGCCGGTGTCCAAAAATTCTGTGCCATCGGTTTAGTCCATGTCTCTCCCCATCCAGCTAGCATCGTCTGTTCCCAGCTGTGCTCTGGTTGGTGCTGTGTTGCTGTACTCAGGCTCATGCTTGCAGCCTGGGCCCCAGGCAGCTGCTAGACTGGCATGGCTGTTACAGAAAGGGAGTGTAGGAGCACAAGGTGAGCATGTGTTACTGAGCAAGAGAGAGCTTTGTTAAAAGCTTGGATTATATTATTTTGGGCTTGAGAAGGACCAGGCACCTTTTCAAAATAACGAATTAATTTCCCAGTCCTTCGTGGGTTTGCATCGTGTCCTTCCCCTAACCAATCCATTTCCTAGATCTTCTGGGGTTCTCTGCCTCTTATTTAATCCGATCCTTTTCCCAGGCTAGTTCTGCCCCATATGGTCTCCATCTTGGTTCTTACTGTGCATGCCTTATCTTTTCCCTGTGCCATCTTGGCTTCTATTGGGCATGTGCCCAGCAGAGGAAGTTTTCTTGCTGTTTTCATTCCTCCCCCAGTAATGACGGAAACGATCCCCCTTCCCCACCACTCCCCGGTTCAGAAATTAGGTCTCGAGGATGGAGAATGCAGAGGTCCCCTGAGTAGTCTGTGAATGCTGAAACTTCCTAGTGAAGCAAGTTTATTGTCTGATTCAGCTCCTTAGTAGACTAGGCTTCTTAATGTCTGATCACTTTTCCTCCCTTCCTTTATTAATATCTAGTGACCTACGCTGACATATTTCCCCCCTTGAAGAACCTTAGGCCTTGTAATCTTACATGGGGAAATGCGTGAAGTTCTCATCTTCTGTAGCTTTTTACTGCTGTCCAGGGATATAGTCCTGCCTATCCCCAGGCTCAGAGATTCTTACTATTTGCCAAAGGAAGAAAGGAGGAAAGGGAAGGGGAGGCTTCACAGGACGGAGAGGGATTGCTGTAAAGTCCCGACCAGTCTGCTCTTTTCCTTGGGAGGTAGCACGGGTGGTGTCTAGAAGACAATGATGTTGGCCAAGCTGGCATCCTTGTTGTATTCTAGAGGTGACAAATTTGACAAGAAGGTTAAAAAGGCATGGTCCAAAATAAGGGGAATTATAGCAGCTGAAGGTCTGATGAGAGGTCAGAACAAGGTGATAGAGGGAGGGACCAACTTCACAGAATCCTAGATTAGATTGGAGTAGTGGCTTCCCTGGAAAAGGTGTGTCACACCCGCTGATGCCCTTTTGTTTATTATACTTAATTCGAATTAGGCTGAGGGGAATGTCTTTAGATTTTCTTCATGAGGCAAGTCTTTTCTGTCTGAACTGCTGGGCAGAGAAGGGAAAGCAGTTTTAAGCTTAAGTCAATAAACTGCTCCATACCTCACAACTCAACCATCTAGTCTTAACAACAAGTCAGTCCACCCAAACCACTGAGCCTCATTTCAGCTGGCTGTGATACACATGGGTTTCTAAAGTGAAGCCTGCACGGTGTAAACAAGCAATCAGGTAAATAAGGTCATGGGCATAAACCATATGAAAACAGCAGGACAAAACCACAAAGGTTAATGAACACAGCAAGTCATAAGCCTGTTTCTGAGTCTGTTAGGCTGTCATTTGAGAAGAATTTTAGATATAAGATTTTTGCTGGAATGAAAGCAAGCAGTGACAATCTGATGGATTTTTCCATGTTTGCAGTTTGAACATCTCTGGTGATGTTATCATGTCTTCAGGGAAATTCTGTATGGTGTACACAGCCTTAGGAAAAAAGTTTTAGTTCTCAATAATTCCTAGTCAAAAGATGGGAGAAAAGTGAAACATTAGTTTAGAGGGTTGAAGGAAACTAGAAGAATTCTGATACTAGTTCAGTTTTTGGTAATAACAAAACTGAAATATCCATAATATGTGGATATAATATCCATAATTGGGCATTATAATTCCCATTTAAACATAATTCTCTTCCTGAATTCACCTTCATTTTTATTAAAGAGGCTGTATTAAGTCCAGTCTTAATTTGACCTGATTATTTGCATAAACAAAAGAAGAATAACAATTATCATACAGGTTCTTTTAAGTCTGCTCTGCTAGAATTTCATAAGCCATCTTCAGATTGAGATTAAATCAGCCCCTCAGGGCAAAAAAAGCCAGTCCACACAGTTGCCATAAGGCTTTGCCTGCGGTACCTATAGGTTTGGATAAATTCTTCAAGTTCTTGAGGTCCTCGAAAATGTTTTTCAGGATAGCAAGGTTGTTTTCCTTTGATCCTTACCTGGAAAAACTGCCATGACCACATGACTAAGCAAGGTTCTATGCTATTTCTTCAATGGGCTTTTATCAGCTTTGAAAGTCAAGCTTAATTCCATAAGGGGTTCTGGTGACATCTGGTCGATGTTTTTCTCATAGCTACGACATTTCATTCAAAGTGTTGGTTAATGAAACCACAATTGGAAACTGCTTTTATGTGTTCTATTATAAAGAGAATAGATTCTTACTGGATTCATGGAAACAAACATATTGACATGACTTCTTATTATTGCCAAGCCCTGGCTGGTATGGCTTGGTTGGAGTGTTGTCCTGTAGCCAGAAGGTTGCAGGTTTGATCCCGGTCCAGGTGTGTATGTGAGGCAACCAATCAGTGTTTCTCTCTCACATTGATGTTTCTCCCTCTCCCTTCCTCTCTCTCTCTCTAAAAGCAATGAAAAAAATTTCCTCAGGTGAGAATAAAAAGAAACAAACAAACAAAAAAAAGAATGACCAAATTCTGGAGGGATCAGGTAGGCAGAAAAATACAAAGCAAAAGAGAAAAATCATTATCCGTTTCACAGAGTGAAAAGGGCCAAACTCCAATTCTGCATTAGACAGCCAAAAAGCAAGTGATTTGCATTTTTTAGATCAGCAAACATGTTTCATAATTTCTTGAGACTGAAGCTCTTTTATTGGCAAACACACTTGCATTTTTTAAGAGACATACTTTCATGGAACAGGTATTATAAAGCAAAACTCACTGATCTAGAAAGGAACAGCTGAAATGAGTTAAACTGACTTGCTCAGAAGGCTGAGGTTTTCCCTTTTGATAAGATTTAGCTTTTCAGAAATTTGCATTTTAAAAGATATCCCAGACAAGAGTTCTTGGAGACCAGGTATTTGCATTTCAAAGGTACAGACTTTGGTTTAATAAAGCTAATTATCTATCTCTAAGCCTTTTCCTTGAAGGACCCAAGGTTACATTTCTGCCAGTTGTTGAGTATGCACCTTAAAAGGGCTCTCTTTAGGCACTGTGGATGGAGGTGGCATTGCCTATTGTCCTTGGGGAGAGAAAACTTTCTTCTTTGTATAAGAGGAAGAAATTGGGTAGCTGAGGGAGCCGTGAGCATCTTCAGTGGCCCCTAGCCCCACACGACACGACAAAAACCAGGGATGATGTGCGACCCCTTATTTGCTGGCCATTGGCGTCCCAAAGCTAGTTCCTGCCCATGCCAGCTATTGTGTCTGTTCCACGGCTTATGCTTTGCCTCTCCCCTAGTGAGGGTGGAGATCCTCCTGAAGAAGATGGCAATACAGTACGTCCACTTGTAGAGCCTTACCAGCATTTACAGTGGTGATCAGGCACTGCTTAGCTGGGTTTACTTAACTCCACCCGGGCGATTTTGATGGCCTCTGGGCATAACTAGTCTTACCAGAGGTCCTCACCCTTGTGTCCGTCTGAACAAGGGGTGCCTAGTACCTTCACTATCTCGGGTGGAAAAGCTTGTCTTAGAACTCTGGCCTTTAGTAGTTGGGCTAGTAACCTGTTTCTTAGCCTTTCATATTTCCAGCAGCCCCAGCCCTTCACGATGCCTAGTAAGGTCAGGGAAGCCTCCTCTAAGAGCGAAGGGAGTATCCCTGTAAAGCCATCCTGAGGATTAGGTAAGAGATAGCACCTCTGACCTTGGGGGCAAATGTTATCCATCTTCTATTGCACGATCATAAATTGTTGGAACCCCTGGGTATGAGAGGAGACAAAAATGGTGGGAGAGATCAACAAACATTCAGCCAGTCTCAAGATTAGTTTCCTCTTGTGGAGGTTCTTTTAAAATCATCTTCTCCCAGTTTGTTTAATATAAACCTTTCCATTTCTGTGAGTACTTGCATCTGAGGCTTTTGCTTACTCTCTACCCGTAGGAGTATTAATGAGGACCAGGGTGAGAGTGTTCAGCCTTGGAGGCAGACTTTCCATGTTTACTGCACAGCAAGGGGAACTTGGCCACCCGGGGGCGCAGATAAACATCTGCACTTGCAGCAGGAGGTGGGAGCACAGCAGTGGGCTGTGAGCCCCAGGTGGGCCTTCCAGGTGGGCTGCACCCCAAGCACTTGCAGCTGCTGGAGGGGGAGTGGCAGCTGGGCATGCTCTAAGCACACGTGAGCACACGCTTCCCGTATTTTGTGTCCCCTGATGCCCATCCACCAGTCTCCCCACCGGGACCCACAGTGCTGGGTCTGGTCCTGTAGGACTGAGGGAAGGGAAATACCTAGTACCACAGAGTCTGAGTCTTGGGCAGTGTGCCTGCCGCACTGAGGACAAAGGAACCGCAGGGCAGGCAGATAGAAAGTGGGCGCTATGCTCACGGGAGTGCGGTGTTCTGAGGTGGCTGAGGGGAGCACAAGGCAGTGGGAGGAAGGCCCTCTGCCCACATCCATGAGGATGGGACCAAGGGGAATTCTGGATCTGGAGGTGAAATGGCAATGAGGGAGATGAGAGAAGAGGAACCAAAAAACACACCCAGGCCGCAGCAGAGAGACGGTGAAGAAAAGACCTCCAAGCCTCTCCCAGCTTCCCAGCATAGTGGGAGGAAGGTCCGACTTCTTACCACAAGCCACACCTCCCCCATCCCTTCGTGGTTGCTAGATGTTGCTTGTGGAAATGAAGTCCTTTCACGGAGTCCCAAGAAAAGTATTTCTGGGGACCCGTGCATGGGAGGGTGAGGTTTGGTGGTGAGATTCATTGGAGTTGAAATAAATGGCTGTGCTCAGGTTCCCAGTGTCTCATATCTGACTGTTCCACTGTGGAAAAAGTCCAAGCGTGTCTTCATCAGGCCCAGAACAAAGGCCAGTGTCCAAAAATTCTGTGCCACCAGTTTAGTCCATGCCGGTCCCCATCCAGCTAGTATTGTCTGTTCCTAGCTGTGCTCTAGTTGGCGCTGCATTGCTGTACCCAAGGGCTCCAGGCACCTGCTAGGTCCACATTGGCTGTTACAGAGGTAGAAGACAGGAGTTCACGGGTAAGCACGTGTTAGAGAAAGAGGGCTTTGATTAGCTTGGATTATATTATTTTGGGCTTGAGAAGGACCAGGAGCCCTTTCAAAATAACAAATCAACTTCCCAATCCTTTACGAGTTTGTATTGAGTCCTTCCCTAACCAATTCATTTCCTAGATCTTCTGGGGTTCTGTGTGGCCTTCTCCAATCTGGTCCTTTTCCCAGACTAGGTTTTGCTCCTTTATGGCCTCCATCTTGATTCCTGCTGCACATGCCTTTTCACAGGAGCACCTTCCCTGGTGACATCTTGACTTCTAGGCATAGGCCCAGCAGAGGAATTTCTCCTGCTGTTTTTATTCCTCCCCCAGGAATGACCAGTAAGGATCCTTCAACCCTGCCTCAGGGATTAGGCCTCCAGGGTGGAGAATGCAGAGGTCCCCTGAGTAGTCTGTGGATGCTGAAACTTCCTGATGAAGCAGGCTTATTGTCCAATTCAGCTCCCTGGTAGATTAGGCTTCATAATGTCTGATTACCTTTTCTCCCTTCCTTTATTAATATTATAGCTCCCTATGCTAACAAGAAGTCTTTGGCCCTTATTTAACACGCCACCTTGATTTCCATATGAGCTCTGGGGATACTGGAGGAATTAAGTCACAATAATATAAAATTGTGTTCTCTGCTTCAACTCGTTCCAGAGAAATGCTTGGAAGCCCTGATCTCCCTCCTTTCTTCATGCGAACCCCAGTCACGATTTCAAGCTCCACCCACAGGGCTCATGGTCAGTGCGTGATGCTGCTTAGGGCAGGAGATGGCACTCTCTCGGTCATCGTGGAGAAGCTTGCCCCTCATGGTTGTTGCTGCAGCCTCCTTTCCACCCCTCCACACCGTCCTCCCGCCTGTGTTTGGTTACACTGGAAGACCGCAAGTCCTGTAGGCCGAACTGGTCCACTTAGGTTACTAGACAAGTTCCTCATCAGTGCCCCTTTCCTCTTGGGGTACAGCCTGCCCCAGTCCCACCCTTCCCAGCGTTGGTGGCAGCCATTATCTTAAGCTGTTAGGGGGCAGGAAGATTCTTGCCCTGGGGGCTAGAAGTCTGGCTCAGTTCTAGGAAGCCTTCTGGGAACAAAAGTTTCTCTCCAGGCAGTTTCCTTGAACTCAGACAGATGAGAGAACTGGTGCTTGGAAAGGTTAGAGGACTTGTCTAAGACCACACCGGCCTGGCCAGCTGGATCTCCAGGTCTCTATTGATTTCTGAAGACTCCCCCTTGATTTGTTGGACTTCTCCCTTCAGGAAAAAACACTACTTGGGCCTCAGTTTCTCCATATGTAAAATCATAATAAACCATTGACTCACATAACTGAGGGGACATCAGAAGATGGTCAGAGTGCCTCCAGAGGAATGGGTCTAGGACACCAGCTCTTTATAATTTACAGAGCATTTTCTACACATGATCAGGTGTGGTCCTCCCAGTAATCATGTGAAGTGGGCAACACTGACCTTGTTTCTCATCTGAGGCTTGTCAAGACTGAGCATTTGGCCTGAAGTTTGTTAAGCCTCAGGTGATAGGGACATGACTTTGGGATGAGACTATCAGGCAGTGGCAGGCATGTCCTTCCTTGTAATCATTTCCCAATGTTTGGTCCTGTAGGCCTCCCCAGAGTGGCTTTGTGCCTATTTGTGTTATGGGTCTAAGGAGGTTAGAATTCAGTGAATATGTACTGTGGTTCTGGATTTAAACATAGGAATCTTTAAAGGGACTAGAAACTTTAAATTTTGTAGAAAAAGAAGTATCAAAAAGTCATCTTACATAGGCAAAAGAAAAAAAAATCACAAGTTTGCATGCTTGATATAGAGCTGCTCTCCCTGAAGCAGTTTCTAAAACCATCTCATTATCATTTAACAATGTCTGTTTTTTGTTATGCAGCATATGATCAATAAATGTCATGACTAAATATTTTACAGTTGCAGGAATTTCTTCCCTCCCTTCCTTGAAGTTTAAAAAGGTGGAGCAGATGCTTCTAGTCTATTTTCAATGCAATGAGAGAGAAAGTTCTTTTTAGATTCAGAGATGCCAAAGGGTTAGTCTCCTGCTAACAGTACATAGATCGTACCAAGGGCTGTGGACAGTGGCCTTCCCCCCACCCTTTTTTTTTTGAGAATTTGTAAGGGCCTTTTTAAATTCTTGGGATACATCATAAAGTTGAAAGGTCAAGACGAGAACCAAAACTGGGTTCTGCATTGACACCCCCATCCACTACCCCCCTGCATGAGCACCTGATTTGATTGCCCGTGTTGATTAATCTGTAAAATGGACAGTGCTCATGTTATGACTGCCTAGTGCCTAGAGGAAGGCTGGAGAGGTGCTCACGTGGCCAGCCCCTGGATCTGCAGGGGGAGCAGGGGGCCCGGTCACTGGCCTGGAGGGGAGAGGCAGGTATCTTTCCGACAGGTGGCGCTCCATGCTGCAGTCTTTTCCTGATACCTGGCTCTGCTTTTGGATGTCAGAGCCATATGTATTCTCTCTGTCTCCTGCTGATTTTTGACACTGACCCATCCAGGCTTTCTTTCAGCAGCTAGCATGGTACATGGCCCATAGTAGGTGCTCCGTAAATATGGGTTGAGCAGATGTAACCCTCTGTAGGGAGAGGAAAGGTGTGCCTATTGACATGTAGAGAGGAGAGACCCTGCTTGGGGACAGGTTCCAGAGCTTCGTTATTTCTGGCTCTGGACTGTTTGAATGCACCCTCTGTAGTAATAGAGGCCATACTGCAATATAAATGTCACTGGAATCATTCTTTGTTTTCCAGTACCATTGTCCTTGTCACCACTTGTCTAGAACAGACACTGCAGGAGACTCCTAACTGATCTTGCTGACATTATTGGGTGCTTTAACACTAATCTAGCCATCTACTCTCACGGTTCCTTCTAAATCAGAAATCTGGTCATGGCACTCTCCTACTTACATGCCCTGCATTGGCCCCCTATTGCCAGCAGTCAAGTCCATACTCCTTGCCACCAGATCACAGAGGGCCCTGTGTGCCGCTGCTGTGTCAAATCCTGGGGCCTCCATGTGCAGCTCTGCAGGCTTTTCAAGGGGGGGCTCGAATCTACCAAGTGGAGTTAGATTTGTTGGGATCTAAATCCCCCTGGTTTGAGTTGGGTCTCCAAATGAGCTGGGAATCAATCTATTTGGGACTCAGCAGTAGGATACATTAAAAAAAGGGCATTGACTGGTTTTGGAACAGGAATGTAACAATTCATGTTTAATACCTGGAGAAAACTGAGATGTTACGGGATCTTTGCCTATAATCTTCAAAAATCAATTTAATAAAAAATGTTTTTCAGTTGATTGTGTAGTTTATTTGAAAGGGTATATAGGGCAGGGCAAAAGTAGGTTTACAGTTGTATGTAAAATTACATAATAATACAAGAATAATCTGTTTCACATACCCATTACTGTAAGCCTACATTTGCCCCACCCTTAATATGAGTATGTATAGATACACACACACACACACACACACACACACACACACACTTACACATGTATACAGTTGACCCCTGAACAATATGGGTTGGAACTGTGCCGGTCCATTTATATGTGGACTTTTTTCAATAAGTATACAGTTGACCCTCCATAATTCCGAGTTTAGCATCCGCAGATTCAACCTACCACGGATAGAAAACAGTATTTTCCATTTGAGGATGGGAATCCCTGGAAGCCAAAGGCCAACTGTATGCCCTGTTCTTTGTCACTTTACATAAGGGACTTGAGCATCCATGGATCTTGGTATCTGCAGGGGTCCCGGAACCAGTCCCCCATGGGTACTGAAGGATGACTGCAAGTTAAGTTTTGGGGGAGTCAGAGTTACATACGGATTTTCAACTGTGTGGGTGTTGGCACCCCTAACCCCCTGCATTGTTCAAGGATCAACTGTATACATAGGGTATTATATCTTTTTTTAATTTGGAAAAGGAATGAAGCAGAGACTTGTTCTGTTGGAGATTAAAGCATAAAGTTGTGATAATAAAAAGAGAATGATAATGGGTGCAAAATACAAACAATCTAACAAAATAGTATGCCTCAAAAATTTTCAATATATAGTATAACAATTATATAACAGGTCATTGTGAGAAGGTGCAGATTATCTGGTAAAGGAGGTAGTGAAATTGGACGCTTAAAAAAATATTTATGTAGCTCCTTGCCTCAGGTCGAACACCAAAATATCATTCATGTGGATTGCAATTTCATATATATATCCCTAAACCAAAAATAATTTAGAGGATATTTGATCTTTGAAAGAGGATATCTTTTTAAGCCTGAAAGCAAGAAACTTATCAGTGATTGCTCAACTTGAGTACATAGAATTATTCCTTTTACTGAAGAATTATAAATGACTAATAATGATCCCTAGGATCAAAAAATACACATCAAAACACGCATTCATTGTTCTACCATCACATTAGGAAAGATTTAGAAAGTGCAGGTACTCAGTGCTCATAAGGATCTGCTTAGATACGCCTTCCAGAAAGAAATGTAATTTAAAAATTTTTTAAATAAAATACTTAAAAATATTTTGGATTTTATATATACTGGAGAAATTACTACTTAAAAGTAGTGTAAAATATTTAAAAATAATCTCTAATTTTAGTTTCATAAGCTTGGTTTTAATCTTAGTTTTATTTTTATTTTTAATTTTTTAACAACCTTTTGGCCCTTGGTTTGTCCAAAGAGAGATCTCTATAATTTACTATTGTTAATTATATACTTCTCCATATAAAATGTGGCAAAGAGATAACCTACTGGGAAAAACATGTCTGATAAAGGGGATTGTGATCCTTCATGTCCTAGAAGACGATAGTGAGACATCCCATAAAAAAGACAAGTCATATTAGACTCTAGTTTCTGAAATGCTCCAATTATAATTTACTGTGTAACATTGAACACGCCACTTTACCTGTTTGGGTCATAATGTCCTTCTCTGTAAAATGAGAGAGTTAGGTTAGATCACAGGTTTTACTCACTGGGATGCCCTTATGCAGCTGTGCCAAGATCTGATGCCCCCTGGCCCTCGTGGCAGCTGGGCAGAGCCCGGGGTGGAGGCCACATTGCCTACAGCCAAAGACCCGCCATTTGTTTCCTGCAGTGCGCTGTGACAGTACTACTCAAAGTCACACCTAATGCACGAAACCTGTGTGTAGTGAGTTGTTTTAAACTCAAGAGGTGAAAGCTAGCGGAAACGGAGATAATTTCAAAAATCATAATGAACCACTCGTCTTTCCCACTCACCGTTCAATAGCCATGTTAAAAAGTCAAAGGGAGAAAATGCATCAAACCGTTACCAGTAATTGTCTCTGGCGGTGGGCTTGTGGGTGATGTTTATTTTCTTATTTATGAAACTCTATATCTTCAAATGAACTGTGTTAAGAATGGGTTCAATTTAAATTGAGATTAGTTATTAAAAACAAATCCTCACTTGTGGCCATGCCTGTGCTCCAAGACTCCAGGAGTACAAGAGGCTGCTGTACTGTCAGAGTTAAAGACCACAACAAAAATAAAAACCACCAAACCGGGCCCGGTCCTCACTGTGTAAATCTCCCCAGTCACTCCACCCCAGGGTTGCTTGCCCGGTGCTTGTTTTCAGGACCGGTTGAAAGTGTGAGAACTAACGTTGAGCAGAAGGCTTGTCTTAGGGTCATTTAGAAGTCTTCTCCTTTACTTAGGGTAGCTTATCCCTTTTTCCTCATATTCCTCCCAAAATTCTTTCTTTGCTCTTTTTTCCTATCTCTGTAATTATTGGAATGACTGAGTAATTCTTTGTGTTTGTGTTCTTGATGTCTGGTGTGTACATAGTTAGATGTATGTCCCTTGTGCCCTCTCTGCTAAGTGATGGAGATTCCGTTTTTAACTTGTTCCATCTAGTTTCGTGGTCATTACTGTTTTCCCTCGGCCAGCTCCCTCCTGCTTATTTACATCTTTCTGGTAATGAATTGCCTAGAACTTTCCACCCTATTAGGTTAAACCAGATTTGGGGTCAGGGTATGGAAATGTGGGCTTGTTTTTCCTGCCCTTTTTTGGTTTTCCTTTTCTTTGTGAATAAAATACTATACATATTAAAGATGTTTAAACCCTGTTTTCTCTGGCTTCTTAAACAGGTACTTTGTGTTGAATTCAAATATTTTAATTATCTGAAAAGTATGATTATTTTGTCTAAATGAGGGAGGTGGCGTGGTGGGCACATAGGGAATGAGAAGAAGTGCCTGTATAAGTCTTCAGCAAAATTTTGGAATGATTAAGACCAAGGCCAACATGGCATGTAGTAATTACACATAAAAGTTAGAATACCCTGGCCCTGGCTGGTGTGGCTCAGTGGATTGAGTGCTGACCTGCGAAGCAAAGGATCACCGGTTCGATTCCCAGTCAGTGCATATGCCTGGGTTGTGGGCCAGGTCCCCAGTGAGGGGCACACGAGAGGCAACCACGCATTGATGTTTCTCTCCCTCTCTTTCTCCCTCCCTCCCTCTCTGTCTAAAAATAAATAAAATAAGTTAGAATATACTATAATATTGTTTGTATTAAAACTGTGGTAATATTGATTACTTTATATAACACTTTAGTATCTTATAGTGTGCCTTGACTTTCTGAGCATAGGTAATAAACTAAGATATTAAATAACAGAAATTTCCAATTAGGAGAATGCTAGTAAACAACATTGTAATTATATACTTAATTTTTACAGTAATATTGATTTCTTACAGTGATGCCATAACAGTACAAGTCATAATTACAAAGCACCATGCTCTGCATTGCAGATGATAGAATCTGCCCTGTAGTTCGTCAAAATGTCAGAGCTGATATGGACCTTGAGGTCATCCGATCCAGGGTTTCCCAGCCGTTGTCACAGCATGACACACATGGAAAGGTTTGCCCTTCTCGCTACCAGGAAACGAATGGCTACTCTTGGCTGGAGTGGGTGGGTCGGGGACCTCCAGCTGCCCTGAGGGCCGAGGGGCATCAGAACCTCTCACAGCTGCACCAGAGCGTTCGTTCCAGTTGGAAAACTGTGATCCAGTCCGACCCTCCTGTTTTACCGCTGAGGTACATTTGTGTTTACCATTGAGACCCAGACAGGTAAAAGAGCTCTTCAGAGTTGCACAATGAATATGATTTACGGTAGATAGAGTTTGAGCTGAAATTTCAGACACTGGAGTCTCATCTGACTTTTCTTTTACATGGAGTGCCTCATTACGGTCTTTTTAAGGACATTAAGGACCATAAAAACCTTTGAGAGGGCACGTTTTCTCAAAAGGTCTATCTCTTTGCCATATTTTATATGGAGAAGTATATGATTAAGAGTAGTAAATTATAGATATATTTCTTTGGGATAGCCCAAAGAATAAAAGACTCTTTAAAATAATTAAGGTTATGAAACCAAAAATAGTCCAATACATGTAAAAATAACCAAACCAGTTTAAAATATTTTAAATACACAAATTAGGATGGTACTCAACATATAAAACCTTTAGGCTTGGGTGTTGCCTTGCTTTTAAAATTCAAGATATAAAAGATGAGAAAGGAGATCACAATTTTAAATATCTTAGTGAATCAACACCACCTTCATTCTTATTTATCCGCTGTCAACTAATTAAGCCCCTCGAGAATACTAGGAAATGGTGGTTATCTGACATAGTTTTTTTTAAAATTTATTTATTTTTCGAGAGAGAGGAAGGGAGGGAGAAAAAGAGGGAAAGGAACATCGATGTGCAAAAGATATACCCATCTTTTTTGCCTCTTGCACCCAGGCATGTGCCATGATTGGGAAGTGAACCGGTGACCTTTCAGTTTGCAGGCCGGCACTCAGTCCACTGAGCCACACCAGCCAGGGCTGATAGAGTTTTATGATTCAGCCGTAGTAACCTTTAAGTTCTCCCTCAACCCCATGATATGATTCACTGACTCTAGTGTCATTATGGCTTGGTTCAACCTTGCAAACATTCTTGTGCGTGTCAGCCAAAATGCATGCTGAAACATGGCGACTCACCTTTAGTTCCTTGACCGCACTACGAACTCTGCATGTCAATTCTGGACAATTTATAGTGTGCTAGGATTGTGACAGACTGAGTTGTTTCAGGATTACCTCAACATGTGTAGTTCTAGCATCACCAACAGCTCTGTGACCTTGAAGTTCCTTAATCTCTCTCTTTGCCTCCATTTCCTCCTCTCTACAGCAGGGGATAGCAGTACCTGCCTGCTAGGCTTGTTGCATGGATTAATTAAAGTAATAAATGCAAAGTCTTGAGAATAACATCTGGCACATATAAACTCATAATAAATGTTAGCTATTACTATCATTTGCCACCGTAGGTTGTCATTGAATAGGGGCCAGTAGGGGCCTTGAGGTATAGCCAAGAGCTACCTACTTTCCCAATCTCAGACTTACATCTTTTATAAAAACAGTAGTCACCTAATTGAGTTCTGGGGGCATCAGGAAGTATGATGATTGGCAGATGACCCCAAGTCTCTGCCTCTTGAGGACACTTTTGTTGGCTTTCTTCCTTGGGGAACAAAAAGAAAGCCTATCTCCTGGGACTTGGGTAAAATATTTCCCCCCCCTAGTTAACATTAACTTCTGGTTATTCTTTTGCAGAAATGCTGTAGAATAGAAGGAAAAAAAGATCCCAACTTCTGGCTTTCCTAAGAATGCCCCTCACAGATATCAAGATTGCACGGTGCTTTTTCAGCCCTATGCGCCCCCAAGGAGTATGCGGGAAAGCGCTGGACTTATAATTCAAACAAGCTGGCTTTGGCTTCTTGCCCACACTTACGACTGAGTACATCCTGGAGGTGCCTTTACCTTCTCTCATAGTCTTCCAGCTTGGAGCCACCTGCTACAGGTGTTGTAAGCCGTCAGAGGTGTGGTGTCCGAGACTAGCGAGGTGCCTGGAACATAGACTGTTCACCGTAAATGTGCCCTCTGTTTCCTGAGTTCATCATTGCTGAAGCAGTTTTTTAAGTGCATCTTCAGGCAGTTTTGTGTGATGGCCCATGGAGGCTTTTTCGTGGCAGTGGTTTTGAGGGGTGACTTTTGATTAATGGCTCTGAATTTGGTTGTCCTCTGCCCTCCCCCCCACACAAACTTTTTAGCATCGTTCTAAGTGATTGAAGCTCCTTTAGTTTTCTCACCCATCACAGTCTGTAGCCTCACTGTGTTCCTTGTCGTCACTGATAGATTAGTACCCTCTCCCCACAGGGTTACTAGGTGACATACAGGATGCCCATTTGAAATGTAGTTTGAGATAAGCACGATTTTGGGTAGCATAAGTATGTCCCATGCACTGTTTGGGACAAACTTATACAGGTGACCCTTGAATGGTGCTGGGATTAAGGGAGCTGATGTGTCTTCCCCGCTGCCCCCTCTAAAATCTGCATATAACTTTTGACTCCCCCAAAACTTAACTAAAAGCCAAGAGTTGACCAGAAGCCTTACCAATAGCATACACAGTCGATCAACACGTATTTTGTATATGTATCAAACATTGTATTCTTAAAGTAAGCTAGAGAAAAGAAAATGTTATTGAAATCATAAGGAAGAGAGAATCCATTTGCAGCATTTATTGAAAAAGAAATCTATGTATAAGTGGACCTGTGCAGTTCAAACCTGTGTTGTTCAAGGGTCCACTGTGTTAAAAAGTATTCATTATTTGAAGTTCAAATTTAACTGAGCATCCCTTATTTTTATATCTGGCAACCCTGTGACTCTTATACTGTTACAGCATTTACTTCCACAGCAGGATATTCTGGCCTTAGGAATGCTGAGGGGAATGAGGGAGGCTTCCCAGGTACTTCCGAGTCCGTTTGGACTACCTTAAAAAGAAAAGGTCTGCAGGGTAGTGGGAAAGTCTGACAGTTGGTAGGGGATTCTGTGAGGTCAGGGCACGAGGCACTGATCTCTTTGATTTGGGAGGTCGACATACTATAAAAAGACAGCCATTCACCAAGGAAGTGTACATTAGGCAGTTTTATGAAACACAGAAATGGCTTTTTCATGCAGCTCAAACCCATGATGTTGAAAGAGACAACGCAAATAAGAATGGTTTGTGTTTGTCAACCGGGAACATTTCTGGAAATGTCCACAGGAAGTACCGAAGTAATCAGGTGATACGGACTTGCCCCTCAAAAAATTTAATTTATGGGTGAGAAATTTGAAAATAGAATGGCTTATCCCAGCGTCTGTTTTTCTTCCTTTTGTTTCTTCCCTTGTCCCCCTCCTGAGAGACGGAGTAGGTCTGCCCCAGCCACGGACAGGAATACTCAAGGGAGGGTGCGCTGGGGCCTGGGAGCTTCCACATAGAGGTTGCTGCTGTGGCTCGTGCTGTTCCTTGAGTGCCTGCTGGATGTGGGTCATCACTATATTTAATGGGTTCCTTGTGTGTGCCTGCCGGGGCTTCAGGTGCTGGCGACACAGCAGCGGTGACACAGGCACTGCCCCAGCCTGCTGGAGCTTGTGCTGTATCCTGTGGGTGTTTTGAGGAATAGGAAGATGTGCACCGTGGGGAAGGAAGCCTGGCCTCCAGCCTCTTACTCAGGACTGAGTCCCGTGTGCTCTCCCTCTGTGACGTGTACACAGCCTGCTACTGGCCCATGTCCTGGAGATCTGTCTGTGCCTTGTTGGAAAGGCTTATGTGACCGTAGGGCCCTCACTGATGAATTTTTACCAGAATCTTCTGTAGCCGGTCCAAGCTGGCAGTGGCAGGCTTTAACAAAAAACTAGTCAACTAGTCAGTCTGTCTATCGTTATAAAATAATGAAGGCCACCCCTATGTCATGCCAGACAGAATGCCTCCTAATATTGGGGTGCTATCAGTACCTTGTTGGAGGGGGCACTGTGATGAAAAATGGTAGGCCTTTTAAATTATTATGACATTTTGATAAATTTTAAGGGACTAAAAACAGTGTACTGTGACAGTAAGCTTTTTCCTCATTATCAGAAGAATGTATAAATGGTACAGAGTAAGAGAAAAGGCTAGTGGCTCTGGCAGTTGTGATTTTTTTTTTTAAGATAAGAGAAAAAAAAGCCTTATTTTAAGTTCCTTGGAATTTGAACTCTTTACTATATTCTAGAAGCTTCTTGGGCTGCTTGAGATCCCCATCCTGACGTTACAGGACCTCCCAGTGCCCAAGTATCTCAGAGTTGTCCCAAAGTCCCCAGAAAATTCTGAAAACAGTTCACTTAATGGCTGAGTGTACGGTGGAGTACTCTTTAGGGCTGGCCGGGTTCTGTGTTGGAGAAAATTGCAAGTCAGGCAGGAACAAGGTGTTGTCCTGTCAAAAGATTGCCGGAGAACGTGGAAATCCATGGCTTTAGGTGTTCAGGGAAGGTAAAAGAAATCAGTGAGTTTTCTTCTGGAAGATTTTGGCTTTGAGATATTCTGCTTATGATGTATTGGTTTCAAATGCTATTTTAATGAGCCCAGGTTTTTGTAGTGGAACTATATCTGCAGCCATGAATTTTATGGACAACTTAGGAAAGAAAAAAAAAGATTATTTTCCCATTCCTTAAGGGCTAACGCACTTAAAAATATCTATGAGCTTTGTCTTTAAAATCTTTTTATTTACAAATGACTCCTGACGTTGGGCCTAATTGGTTCCTGAACATTTCATCTTGGAGTGTGGCTATAACGCCAACCCGTATTTCTTGTGGGCTATGTTCCATGTAAAGCTTACGTTATTATGTATTGGGCTTCCATTCCTGGAAGTCAGCTTTGTAATATTAAAAATAACATAGTGGATATAAAAATACATCAAAAATACAAGTTCACTTTTTAAACAAATATTTATTAAATGTTTCAAATCAAAGATACTAAAAACAGTAAAAAAGCTTTGCTGTAAATGTTACTTTGGGGGAATTTTTTTCTGCTTAAGCTAAATTGACTAAAGCTTGTGATTCCAATGTTAAATCTTCATAAAGCAAATATGGGTATTTTTTTGAGATTTATTTTATTTATTTTTAGAGAGAGGGGAAGAAAGGGAGAAAGATAGGGAGAAAAATATTGATGTGAGAGAGAAACATCGATCGGTTTTCTCTTGGATGCCCCGTGACTGGGACTGAACCCACAACCCGGGCCTGTTCCCTGGCCTGGCTGGGAATCGAACTGGGGACCTTCACTTTGCAGGACAATGCCCATCCAACTGAGCCATACGGGTCAAGGCCAAATACAGGTATTTTTTATTCCATTGCTTCAAGGACCTTTAAGTTTTGTTATATAATAGGGTTGTCTGCCTCAAATTCTGTTGTGTGTGAAAAGTGTAGAAATGTCACTAAGTTCCTTAATTGCCAAAAGTTGAAGGAGGGGCAGTTGCCATGGCCACCCATGCTCGGATATTTCAGAAGGATCTTCTTAGCTGAGCTGTGAATGAGATATTAAGAATTCGATCCAGCCTTCACACTGTGTAGAGCAATTGCTAAAGAAATTCGTTTGCCCTGAGCACAGTTAGAACAGACAGCCAGCTGGGTCTCTACCATCCCCAGCTGAGTCAGCCTTGCCAGTCCACTGACCATGGCATTGACTTTGTGCATCTGGTTGCCACCGGTTTGGGTTGTCCCTGGGAGATGAGAGGCAGTTGCAAGTGGGGCTGTCTTTGGGGTTTGAAGCCCAAACAGCATTAAGATGCCCTTCTTTAATCTGTGTGTGTCTGTGCCTCAAGAAAGGAAGCAAAATAGAAGTTTTGGATGAAAGACCAAATTTAGGCTGTAGTCATTTTCTGGTTTTCCTTTTAAATGAAGGACAAAGCAGGGCTTGGCTTTATCTCATAGTAACCAGCACTGACCATAGAACTTTTTGTGTCTGCTTACGTGAGCCATCAGAGTTCCTACGGTGACATTAAAGGAAGATCCTTTATCTCCTGTGTTTTCAAAGATAAAACACATCTAAGTGAAAGAGATGATATGAAAGTATTTTCTTCAGACACTTTTGAGTACTTACTTTTTCTTTGACTGGCTTTTGTGCTTTGCAGGGTTACCTACGTAGTAAAGTATTCATGATATGTCGACTCTCACTTTCTGGTTGAATTTGTATTTTTTTTTAAATTACTGAGGTATGTTAAAAAGGAAAAAGAAACAGCAATCTTGCATTATTACTCATAGTCCAGTGAACATCAATCTCTAAATCAACGTATATTAAGTATAGTAGATATTTGCGTAGCACTACACCACAGGGACCAAAGGGAATGTGAAGAGTGATTCCCGATCCTTTTTAAGTTTCCTGGTCCAATTTTCTGACCACTTACTAGTGACTAAAAACCAATATGACCTGAGTTTAATAAGATTTTCATGGCAATGTATTCTACTCTACTCACACTTTTTCATTCATTCAGTTTCCTTGGCTTGGTTAACATTTATGGTATCCTTAGTTTTGTGGGTCACTCTTCTGCCCAGGTTTTCCAGTTTTTTAAGGTGTCATTTCTGGATCAAGGTATAATTTAACCCTTTCCGAACCTTAGGACATCATATGGTAGAAATTAACTGAAGCAGTTCTGACCCACCTAAATGGGTTGGGAAGTGGGGCCATATTGACAGGAAAGTTTGACAGAGGAAATGCTTTTGAAACAAGTCATTATATTTAGCTTTATCAAGATGATCAGATCAAGCCCCTGAGAAGTTCCAAGGAGTAGGAAGAAATAGTGTAGTGGTCATTATGAAAAGCACTTGTGATTATGCAGTTTGGTCGTCTGTTCAGAATCTCAAGGTGGAGGGAGGAAGGAACAGGAAAGTCGCTACAACTGCAGTGACAATGCCTGGAATACTGTAAGGACCTACACAGTAGCTCTCACTGGGGCTTCCCAGTGCTTATCCGCCCATCTTGGGAGGTCACCCTTATGGGGACAGTGGTTGCCCAGAGACCCCTCCCCCAATCCTTCTTTTTTTAAACTTCTGTGGTTTATGAAAGTCAGGAAACATTTGAAAATATTTAACAATGTTTATTCATTCTGTAGCAGATGAAGAGGTTCTCTTCTTGGCCTTCATGAAAACGGGTTTTAGCTTCTGCACTACAATGGAAGTGTTAAAATATCAGCTGGTAAAAGCAAGAAGGTTTACCAGAAAAATCTCAGTTCACACAGACCAAGTGAGCTATTGAGTCACATGTTATCCTTGAGTGGTAGGAAATAGAAGAGCCTCGGGAGAGCATTTTTTCACCTGATTTTTATTTATTTACATTGCCAGTTCATTTATGGTTTTGTAAGAAATTTTAAATATTACAGTCCAAGAAAGAGATTTGACATTCTCTCAAATGTGCAAAGACTGGGTTCTAGTCCCTGAGGTATAGCTACTGCATTGATTCAAAAGGTAAATAATTTGGAAAAACAATTAAGTAATAGGTATATAGAATGGCATATTATTAGCCTCAGAAAGGAAGGGTATTCTGACATTTTACTACATAGATGAACCTTGAGGACATTAAGTGAAATAAGCCAGTCACAGAAAGACAGGTATTGTGTGGTTCCACTTATATGAGGTACTCAGAGTAATCAGTTCGGAGACCGAAAGTGTTTAAAGGGTGGTTACCAGAGGCTGGAGGAAGAGGGATAAGTGGACACAAATTTTCAGTCTTACAAGATGATGCGAGTTCTGAAGACTGATGGTGGAGATGGTTATGTTGTCGGTGAAATTGAGCTCTTCCACAGCATCACAAGGAAAGCATTCCAAGGACCCACACATGGAAGACTGTGGTGTGACAAGATGGCTTGTTCAGGTGGAAATCTGCCCCTGGATTTCCAATGTCCCATCTCCCTCTATCCAGCCATGGAAAAAGTCCACCTGTGTCTTCAGCAAGGCCAAAACAAAATTTAAGGTCCAGAGTTTCCGCTTCATGTTAACCCTTAGTCCCTTTGGAGTCCCACAGTCAGCTGGTGGGCACTGGTAGCTGCTAGTCCCACAGGGATGCATGCTCCTGGGCAAGAGAGAATGTGTGAATGAACGGGGCGAATGTGCAGGTAAGAGAGAACACACAAACCAATGGGGTGAGTGTGGGTGAGAGAGAGAGAGAGAGAGAGAGAGAGAGAGAGAGAGAGAGAGAGAGAGAGAGAGATTCTTTGTTCCCCTGGGATTATACTAGTTTGTGTTTGGGATGAACTAGGTGTTTTTTCAGAAGAATCAATCAACTTCCCAAGCTTTTGCAGGCTTTGGATGTGCCCACACCTTCCAGTTAAACTGACAGGTCTCTTTGGTCACGCACCTCCCCTGCCTCACCCTACAATCCTGTACTGGAGTGGGGGAGGGAGTGTTAATCCCCTGGGATGTGAAGCTGTAGCTCTCTGGTGAGGCAAATAGGCTCATGCTCCCAGTTTATTAAGCTCAATGTCTAATTTCCTTTGCTTCTTTTTCTTATTAATAATCGTTAACTACCTGCAGTAACGGTTATAGAACAGTGAATTTCAACCTTTGTCATCTCGTGGCACACATAAACCAATTACTAAAATTCAGCACACCAAAATACGTGTTATATTTTTTGCCCATCTGACCAAAAACAGGTATAATTTTGACTCATTCGCATCGGATTATTGTTGTGTTGGCTGTTGTCGGTTTTTAATTTGACAGTCTAAGGCAGGGGTGTCAAACTCCTTTTCACCGGGGGCCACATCAGCCTCATGGTTGTCTTCAAAGGGCTGAATGTAATTTTAGGACTGAATAAATGTAGCTACTCCTTAACTAGGGGCAAGGAGCTTGGCGCTGCCTCCGGGTAGAAACAAGGTGCCGGGCCGAACAAAGCAAGGTGGAGGGCCGGGCTCTGCCGGTGGGCCCTGTGCTTGCCTCCTGTGGTCTAAGGGAAAAGAGGACAGTGCCCCTGACTAGGTAGTCGGGAATTGCATTCTGGCGGAACACCAGTTAAAAACCACTGTTGTGTAGAGCCTTGTGAATGTACTTAACAATACTGAGCTATACACCTAAAAATGGTTAAGATGGTAAATTTTATGTTATTTTATGAGTTATAAAAAGTATTTATTGTTCACCTGTTTAGGGGGTTCCAGTTAGAGTCCAGTGACCAACACAAAAGCCCCAGGTTGAAGGGAGCTCACGGGCCAATGGGAGTTGAGGGTGTGATGCTGCTGGGATGGGGAAACCCAAGGTTAAGGTGATGGTTAAGAATGTCTTGGTTCTAAACTCATATAAACCTGAATGGACCCAAAAGGGGACCTGAAATGGTTCTCTTTATAATTCCCACTTGCGCCTTCTTCCCCCCAGGTGAAGTGCTGCCTCCTTGCTGAATCTCTAAGCAGATGGCCTGGGGCTCACTTTAACCAGCTTCTCCTTTAACCGGTTTGCTTCATGCTCTGTTCCCAAATCTGGCTCTGCTCTTCTTTCTTGGCCTTTACTTTTAAATTCCCTATTTGATATGTGAGTTTCTCCCGTTTTAGGCCCATGCCATGTCATTTTTCTTCTTGGACTACAAATTCATAGAGGACGTGAGCTACACACTGTGACCTTTGCAGCACCCAGCACAGTAAACCATATTTAATGAATGTTTTGGATGAGGATGAAGTTGAAGCTGACATTGCTAATACCTACTTAATTGAAGGTTCTTAGTGCCTCTTTAGCAGTGAAGGATGGTCTTCAGTTTACAGCAGAGGACAAACAAGCCCTTAAGCTTTTTCCAGTGGCCCCGAGGAATTCAGACATTACCCCAATACATACTGACCTGGACTTTGCCGGAGAGGAGGCGAGAAACAATCAGGGCGATGAGGCCACTTCCCTTTCTTGTGCACAGTTCAGAGATGGGAGTTCAGTCCTGGGGATGGTCCGAATGTTTACTTCCTAGTTCAGCTTACTGAAGATGCAATTTCCCTCCTCTTTCTCAGTGAATAGACTTTGCTTTTTACCCAGAATAATAGTTGTAAGTAGGGCTACATACGTCCTAGTTTTTCGGTGTGTTTATTTTTTAATACCTGTTTTGCTGGCTTAATTTTTAACAGCTTCTCCTTTTTACTCTCAAAAGTGCCCTGGTTTGGATAAATTTTATTGCTACTTTGGTTAGAAGTGGGGAACATGTACAGAGAATCAGTTATTAGGGGAAGGTGGGGAGAAAGAGAAAGGAAAACTTAGGTTGTCAGAGATTTAGGAGGTGAGGAATTTGAGAAATAGCTGTGTAGTCTGACATGTTAGATATTCGTTGGATGGGAAAAATTATTTGGCCGTTAAATTGTAAGTGTGCTAGTCTAGTATGTTACAGTTTGAAAGTCTTGTGGACTGCATGGGATCAAAGGAAGATTTATTTTAATTAGTCATACGATAGAATCCTTTACTGCAGGTTAATATTTTCTTTAGAGCTTCAAACATTTTTATGGCTAATGGCAAAAGAGTTTTCTATAATGTACAAATGTGTGCACATATCTTGCATTTGTTCTTTAACTTTAAAAAAGAATTCCAATCTGCTAAACTCTGTTTTATATAATTTAGATAATTGTATAGTTGATAAGCCAGTATTGATTGACTTAGCTATTAAGAAAAGCCATGTGGGTAATAAAGGAAATGAAGAAGGACCATATTAATATCTTCATATTTATTAAGGGAACGTCATGAAATCTAAACAAAATGAGTTTTTTAAATCAGGTGTCACTTAGGAATTTTGATGTTGCAAGTTTTATTTTAAACTAGTTCTAGCTGATTTGGGTTAAGGAGGTACATAGGTTTAAGTGAACGGCAAGTCCAGCTGTCCGTGCTTTCAGGTGGGTTGGTCCAGCAGCCCAGCAATCTCAATGCCATCCTGTCCATTTCCATCTCTCTGTTCTGGCATCCCAGGAATCTACTTTGGCCTAAGCCTAGGGCTCCCCTTGCTGGGACACTCACTATATTGCTTGAGTTTTTTATCATGACATTCTCGATGTGTTACTTATATATAAAAATAAAATTTAAAAAATATTTTAATATATTTTGAAAGAGCTTTGCAATAAGATAGGAAGGTACTAATTCACATCCATCTCATTGGATCAGCAAACAGTCTTACTGGGTGGAAATTATCATTTGTATTTTGCACGGGAAGAAACAGAAATGTGAGTGACTTACTCAAGGTGGGATAGCTGGAAGGGTGAACTTGAACTTAAACCCAGGTCTTCTGACTTTATGCTCTGGCCAGGATCTTACTTCTTGCTCAGTTTTATTTCAGAAAAATTTGTTTCCAATTTCCTTTCCATTTAGGTTTAAGGTTGTGCCACAAAGTTTCTTGTTAGGAAAGAAGTGAGCTGGGTACCTTTGGGCTAACCAGACTTGGCTTACCCATCAGCAGAGTGACTTTATTGTTGCAAAATTACCCCCATCCTCCGGATGTGCGGAAGAGAGATCAAGGAGCTTGTTCAAATATCCTTTTGACAGGTCTGCCTCAATCGCCATCCCATTCCACTCCAAGCACTGGGGTTTTCCACCATTGTTCCTCAGCTCCTGCCTTCCTGATTACAGACTGTCCTCTCAATTATAACCTCCACTTAACAGACTCACGCTCGTTCCTTATGAACCAGGTAAAATGCTGCTGCGTCTGTGCTGTTTTCTCTGTTTATTCTGGTAATCGCTCTTCCTTTCCAGAGCTCCTGGAGTGCCTTGAATTTCTCTTACGGCACTTAGCACACGCTGCTTTGCACTATTGCTATTTGTCTTTATTATATTCCTCCCCACAAGCTTGTGCTGTCCTCCTCAAGGGCAGTGGCCATTTCTCATTCATCTTAGTGTCCCCACAGCACTTAGCACAGTGCCATATCCCCAAGAAACTTTGCAGTTACTTTTTAAGAATAAATGCCTGGGTTTAGAGATGGTTATGCCCACTCAAAAGATTTGAGGATTGCAGATTTTTAAAACACGTGAGTATTACAGGGAACCTTATTATTAGTATAATTATCACCTGGTTTGCACATAATTTAAAAAAGTAATTGTATATTTTTATGCAGTAGTTTACCATTTTAAGTCTACACTACTTTTTCTGGGCCTACCATTTAGTTAAATGGCATAGGTGTTCTTGAGAAGGCTGCTATGGAGAAGGGGGAGGGAGTGCAGAGCTGAGGCCTTTTTCTGAAGCCCGGCAACCTAACTCCAAGCCTTGTTCAGTATATCCTGTTAGGCTAAGCCACCAACAGCTGCCTCCATCCAAGTAGCTTTTCTCTCATAGCTTGATTCATTGCATTAGCCTAAAGAACAGGTTTAAAGGATTGTAACTCCTCTCTGCCTGGCCTGCATTTCAAAGTATTTTGGTGGTTTGGGGAATTCTCTCTGTTTCATATAGACTGAATTTTTTTCCCTGTCTACACATGTCATTCCATGTTCCCCCATTTCTGTAGAACTTGTGGTGCCAGCAGTATTTAGCTAGAAAAGAGAGCAAAGGGAACTAGACATTGAGTTGAATAAGCTGGGGAGCGTAAACCTGTTTGCTTGCTAGCCAGGAAGCTACACCTTCCACTCCAGGAGATTCCAGCGTTTCTGCACCAAGTGGAGTAACACTCTTCCCCACCCCTCTGTGTAGAAGACTGGGGTGGGAGCAGAGAAAGGCAGGCATATGCACAATAGAAGTCAAAATGGCATGGGGGAAGTGCTGAACCAAAGAGGCCTGTCAGTCTAGCCTGGGCAAAGAAGGGATTGGTTAGGAGGTGGGCCTATCAGAAGCACACAAAAGTTTGGGAAGTTGATTGGGCATTTTGAGAAAGCACAGGGTCCATTCCAATTCCCAACTAACATAATCCCAGGGGTACAAAGAAGCTCTCTCTGTTGCCCTGGTGACCCACATTCATACAGTACATGCACCTGTTCTCTCCATAGCCTCCAGGAGGGGTCCTGAATACCGAAACACAGCATGGGCTACAGCTGGAAACACATGCTGTGCTAGCCGGATGCTGGACTGGACTGGGCTTTGACGTGGAGCATAAGCTCTGGGCAGTGGCCTTTACCAGGCCTGACTGAAGACACAGTTGGATGTTTTCCAAGTTGAGACAGACAGAGATGGGACACTGGGAAGCAGGAGGGGAACCCCCTTAATTTTACATCAATAAACTATACCATAGAGCCACATCCTCCTGTGCAGGCCCCAGGAAGTTCTTTTCCTTTAGATACCCCAAGAGCCCCACTTGTACCAGTAACAGATGGCATTCCACCAGTAGCACTTAGGCTGGTCTAGGACCTGGCATTTTTGAGAGCCTTCCCACTTACTCTCATGCTAGGTAGTGCTGATGTTGGGGTCAGAGAAGAATCCACCTCAAGGGATGCCAGAACAGATCAGTGTTGAGGAATAAGGGGCTTTGAGACAGATCTTTTAAAATGTGTAAGACTTAGGTCAGTGGAGAGGAGCATATTTCCAAGCAAAGGAAAGAAACAGAACAAAGTCTAAGGTGAGAATGAGTATGCAAAATTAAGGCAGGTGGGCTCCTAAGCAGGCTTCAATGGAAGCTCCCTTTAGAGAAACGACTGGCAAACTGTGGGTGCATCAAAAGTGCCCGTTGAGCTTCTTGAATATTCACATTGCTGCACTCCACCCCGACCCTGAAATACTGTTCTGAGATTTAGGGTTTGTCCTGGGCGTTTGCATTTCTAACAAACATCTGACCAACTTTGAACTCCTTGGGAGGTGGGACACCTGCTTTATGGAGTAAAAGAGGAGGATATGCTGGTGGAGTAGCAGGGACTACACGTCAGCAATCTTTCCATTTTTGGACAAGATTTTGGGGAGTTAAGAGGGGATGAGAACGTTCCAGCGATTTGCCAGGGTTGCTGAGTAATCCTGGTAAGTGATGTGTGCCAGGAGGGCGGTGGATGGGGGGAGGATTAGGAATTAAAGGGTAGGCCTTTTCCTCGGAAGAAGGTGTAGACAGCTGAAAACTAGAGTTTACTCTTCTGTAAACTGCAAAGAAATTACCGGGAAATTTTTCATCTACATAAGCCACTCCTCAGCTATCCCTGATAGACATCCAAAATAGCTTAAAGTCAGAGATTGGTCTAGTCTTGGGTTTGGACTTGGAATCCATGAACTCTGGACTAAACCTGGACAAAGGACTTTCTGAATCAATTCAGAAAAATCAATTTTGTGTGGACACATGTTCCCTGGGAGAAGGTCCATATTTCTTGATCACATTTTTAAAAGAGCCCTAATTAGGATTTAGGGTAAGATCATTTTAGCACTCTTCTGATTGGCTAGCTGGATTTTCCTCTCTTCGCTCATTTTTAAAATCCATAATAAATTCCAGTTAGTGAAACAATGAACCCAAACAACAAAGAAAAAGCCCCAGCCCATATATGCCAGAGGGTAGGGGAATCCTGGACTTTCCTATGGAAGACCCTCCTGTTGCTTTTGTGTGTGAGGTGTGCCCTCATTAACAATAAGCTGGAGGAAAATGGAACGGGGACATTTTATTGAACATGTTATGAATTTTTATATTCCTCATGGAACAATTTCAGTGGTCTCAGCTGAATTACAGAGAGAGCTATTGTAATGGCAGGGAGGTGAATGCTAGTTATTACCATCGAGTTTGGAGCTGAAGAAAAAGGCTTGTGTGTGAAGCAGGACTATGTGTGAATGGCTTTCTCAAGTTTTTCATTAAAGATTTGTCAAAATGGTTGGCCTTCTAACCATCCTAGAGTTTCTGGCTTCCGATGATTCCTTTGTGGAATTAAAAAATGCTTTTTGGGAAGAGAGGCTGAGCAAGTCCTTTGTTGGAATTTCCACAAATTGATTAATGGGCCCAGCAGAGCATCCTGCTGTGAATTCCTTCTGCGGATGGTAACCATCACAATGAGCAAAGCTTTTCCGAGCTTGGCACTTCCACGCAGCCTGTAGGCTGCTATATTGGGTGTGACCATTTTTAAAACGCCACAGCGCTAGGATGAAAATGGGCCATTTCGAAATGGCCTATTGATTTGCAAAACCTTTTTGTGTCAGATTGAATGGTCTCATATCTGACTTGAGGGGAAAATGCAGACTATTTTCAATTTATTATTGTGTTTTGAAAGTTTGAGTTGACAACATCTTGGGCAGTGAAGTTCGCCTCCTGTTGAAAGGTCTACTTGCATTTCCTGCCTTGGTTAAAGGTGATAAAATCTGGTTCAGTAGCTCATCCTGCAAAAACCTCTGCAGGCCCCACTGACAGTGTGAACCACAGGCAGTAAATGAGGGTCTAGAAGGCCTAATGATGAGTCAAGCTCACCTATAAACTTGGGAACCACCTCCCCAACAACGCTGTCTGTCAGACTGTTTATGGAAGAAGCCACCACATTTATTAGGTGTTGGCCTGGCCAGCAAGGTCTGTATTCACTCTGGTCATCACAGTATTTAATCTTGAGGCCAAGTCTGGCCTCTTCATAAGAGTTACAGAATGGTAACAGACCATGTCAGCTTGCCACTGGGTAACGATGTCTTTGCCTGTTGATAAGAGCCAGGCTGATATCCTTTAGTACAAAAGTGTAGGGTCTAGGTTTGAAGGATTCTTTCCCTATCTCAGTATCTGGGCTGACTTAGCGTGAGTCCTGGTTGACTTCTATTGCAAACTTTATAGGCACCTTTGTAGATGTTTATTACTGCCAACAATAACAACAGTAATAAAGGGTTAAGGAGGAAGGAAGTTGGAAGGACCACAGGTGCTCCTTGCTGAAGTGTGGTGTGATTCACCTTGAGGAGGAGGCTTCTCATCTTCAGGCAGTCCTCGGCCTGGAGTGAGCGAGCTGCCACCTTTTAACCTGTATTTTACTCACTCCCTTCAGTGCCTGCTTTTTTCTTATCTTGAAGTGGCAGGAGTGTTCATGAAAGGTGAGGAGCTACTAGAACTATCCAAGACCAGAAATGGACCAATGAAATTTCTGGTGAGAGCCTTCTGTTTAAACCCCCATTGTAGCTTTACAGTGAACATGAAACAAGGCATTTGCAGCTGTGAGGGCGTGTGCTTTGCGGTCTTGATGTTGAGTTTGGTGGTAGTAGGACCACGGCAATAAAAAAGCCTGGACGCCCAATCTGCCTGGGAGACAGAACTGCCTAGAGCATCCTAGGAAGTAGTGAACATGCGGAGTAGACACCATTTAGTGGGTTTTTGCGGCATATTGTGTTTTGTGAAATTTCCTCTGTCACTTAAATTGAACTCAAATGTGCCTGTGAACCTTTTATCTTCATCTGGCTGTTTGTTTCTTGGTGCTTCCCAACAAGGAAAAGAAAGTTTGCAAAGTCCTCATCTCTGTTTCTCTTCTGACGCCTGGAGTAAAACTTGTGTATGTTTGCATTCCCTGAAATGCCTTTGCATAGGGACTTACGAAGTATTTATTATTCAATTTAACTTTTTGAATTTAATGAGCATTGTTTAAGCACATAAAATCTTAGTCCCCTTCTGCTGAGCCGGAGCCTAGACATTGTTGTAATGTAGTGACAGATGTGCTGCTCTTTAACTGGAAAAATAGAGTTAGGGCAACGTCTCCAGTTCTTCAGTTTTGAAATCCAGCCCACCTTTGAGACTAGTCTCTCTTTTAGCTTTGAAATTTTACACTTAGGTATAAAAAAATTATGCTTTATAAATTTTATGCTGGCGTCTCCCTAGTAGTGCATAGTACATACACATGCAGGCCACATAGATATGGGCTGGGAACCTTCCTACTCATATGAAAATGGGAACCCAAAATGTCTGTCAAAGATCTCATGTTGACAGGTATTAAATATCATGAAAAATGAAAAAATTAAAATCGGAGCTAGAATGGTCGTCTCAGTGCCACTCTGGGACTGTGGGTGTGGATACAGTCAAGCACTTGGTGGCAACGTCCTCGAAAAGGAAAGTCAATTGGCCAAGGGTATTATTATCATCATTATTGACACCACGACTTGTTTTGAAGGTGTTCCTGAAACAAGGAGTTTTGATGCTTTCCAACGTGTGTGTACCATGTGTCCACTGACTTGGGCTGGTTCTCACCCAATGCCCAGCCGCCGAGAACCCTGGGGGGGAGGGGCTTAGTACGACAGCCCGAACAAACCCCTGACCTCCGTTCTTCAGGCACGTTTTGTAAAAAAATAAAAAATGTTCTGTTAACTATACCACAATGATTCTTATTGAAACAGGCAGATCATGATAGTCTGGTGCCCTTCTGTGACTTCCCCCAGTCGATACCTGGAGCCTTCAGCAGCCGCCAGTGTAGGTCTTGCTCCTCAGGTGAGAGGAGCCAAAGGCTGGTTGATGGGTGCCCTGATGTTGTTCCTAGTCTTGTATTGTCAGCTCTTGGCTCCTACCCACAGTTTCTGTGATCACCTGCCGGGTGGGGTCCCCAGCTACGCACAGCTCACAAGTTACTGTTGAGGATGACTAGAAACCCACCTCCTGCTCAGACAGCGGTTAGTGTGCTCACCTAAGTCTCTTCTGGAGAGCAGAGCTGTGGGGGAGGGAGAGGGAGTGACTCTCCCTGGGGAACTCTTGCTTGGTTCAAGCCAGGCCCTGCTACCTGCGGGAGGTCTCTTTGACCCACACTAGCCTCTGCAGGTGGTGTCGGTGCACAGAGATACACGGCCCAGCCTCGCTGTGGACTACATCCCGTTCCTCCTAAAGGCCCTGACAAATTCACGGTCACCCCACTGAATGGGATTCAGAGAAAGAATCAGTCTGTGGTTATAATTTTCCTAATCAAGCCATCTTCCCTTCCTAGGACAGTATAAAACCAACCACTTCCTTAGTAAATCATTACCGGTAACTAATACTTTGATGAACTGCCTACTTACTGTGAGCCAAGCACCTATTCTAAGCGGTCTGCATGTGTTAAGTCTTGGAATCCTCACAGCCGTCTTAGGAGGCGGCTGTGCTATAATTGGCCGCAGAGACAGGGGGCAGTTAGGAAACGTGCCCAAGGTCACTGGGCTGGTGGAACCAGGAATAAATGCCCCCCGTGTGTAGCTCCAAGGCTCTGTCCTTAGCCAACCTGTCCTACCTCTTGTTGCTGAGTGCAAACTAGTTTTGGGGTGGTTCATTTGGATTCTAATGGGCTTTTCAGGTGATTGAGTTTGACCATCTATGAGAATAGGCAGTTTGTTTTCTGACTGCGGAAGAGCGGTAACCAAGTAAGAGGCCTGGCTAGGTCAGCGTATCCGGCTGGACCCAGTGCTCTGGGTCTCTCTCTCCTTCCCCTCTGGGCCCAACACCAGGAATTTGGTGCCAAGCACTCTTGTACCCACTTCCTTTTTCTTGGAATAGATTTTTACAGGTACCAACATCTTCCTTCCAATCTTCTCTTCCTCCTTCCTTTTTCTGGAACAAGATCAGCCAGTATTCACTCTCGGTGGGAGAGGGTTTGCGCCTCGTGAGTCAGGAACTTGATTGGAAAGAAGGGGTGCCGGTTCCTGCAGCCAGGTTTTGGGAAGGTAACAAATTACATCATTCTTCAGTAAAAGTGATGACATGCTGACATGCACTTGGCCTGCCTCTGATAGGAAGTCGCTCTTCTCCAGCTAGGCTTGGTCCAAACGCCTGCTATACCCCGGCCTTGCTCCAGTTAACGTCTCAGACTGCAGGTGAAATGAGGAACGGAATGCAGGGTCTAGTATCTAATATGAAACTAACTTGTTCTCACTCAGAGCCCCATCTTGGGACTACCTTCTATCTGGAGGCCCTGCGGAGCTTCTTCTACTCTCTTGTTTTGATATATTAAAGTTCTTGAATTATATTCTACGTTATTGATCTTGGCAAATGTCAGTTTCAAAATTGAGAGAGAAGTAAATGGTGTAAGTTTACAATATTCCATTGTGTTTACTGTGCATTTGTCTGAATTCTATCTAATGCCCAAAAGAATTATATCAAGCTAGAGTCTTTTCACATAAAATCAGTTTACTTTTTTAAATTATTAATTTATTTTCAGAGAAAGGGGAAGGGAGGGAGAAAGAAACCTCAAGGTGCAAGAGAAACATCAATTGGTGGCCTGTTGCACGTCCCCAACCGGGAACCTGGCCTGCAACCCAGGCATGTGCCCTGACCAGGAATCCAACTGGCAACCTTTTGGTTTGCGGGATGATGCCCAACCCACTGAGCTACACTAGCCAAGGCAAAAAATCCGTTTACGTTTTGTCTTTTAAAAAAAAAATATCAATTGATTTAATACATTTGGTGTTTGCCGTATCTAAGAGAGTTTATTCTGATGAAGGATCATTGTAAAATCCTAAATTTTACGTAGACAAAATTTTCTAATAGTCCATGTACAGGCTTTCTTCCTCTGCATTCAAGACCAGAAGAGACAGAGGAGTTTTAGGTTGTTGTTAACTAGCTTAGAACATACAATTAAAAGTAGTTTTCTGCGGCTCTGAAGCCTCTCAGTTCAGTCACACTGTTCTTCAGAAGGGACACGTTACAGTCTCTTCAGTGTATTTAGTTAACTTTTCAGAGTGTGGTGTCCCCTCCCGAAGACTGGCTGATGAAATTCCTGTGGAGTCTTGAAGCATCTTGCCTTTGTTAGGGAGTAATGTTTCTCCAATTCATTAAGCTTGTAAGAGTTTTCTGGTATTGAATGAAAAAGAATTGTAGGTATTTCAGGAATTCCTGAATAGCTATTTGATAATCAGATGGATGGAAAGAAAACAGTGTTAGGCTGGGGGTTCTATAACACAGGTTTCAAATTTTGAACATGATACCCATGTTGGACACTCTTATTTCACAAAATGCTGTTTTGCACTGAGGGAGAAATTCCTAAAAGACATAAAATGTTTCATTTGATAAATGCTGGAAGTAAAATGTGCTTTATGAGACATACTTTTTTTAATAAACTCGACTCCTGTAAGCCAGTATTTCTGTTGGTACTAATTTCAGAAAATCTGAATTATAGGCATTCAGTTTTGATAGCTAATCTATAAATACACACTCTGTCTACACAGGTTGTAGATGAGAATGCGTTTTTCTAAAATTTTATTTTGCTTTATTGCTTTGATTTTTTAAAAAGTAATTTTCTGAAGATACTAATAATATATTGTAACTATAAATGACCTAGAAGTTACCTAAACATCCTGAAAAGGTCTTTTTTTTGTGGGGGTGAGGGTGTCAACTCAGCCCTTACTCTTGCTAAATTTGATGGCTGTACAGTTTCCTTTTAGGAAGAGATAAGGGTAACGGAAGTTGTCGGGTTAAGCGAAGCTCCCACCGACAGCAGTCTTAGAGCACCTGGCCCTTTTTGCTTGCTCGCTGTGTTTTGGCAGCAAGAACCACATACACCACTAAGGAAGTAGATAACACAGTCACTTATCCAGCGTTTCAGAACTGCCAATGCTTCTCTTTTCTGTGTGCCTCGTTGCTTTACTTTAGAATATCGCCCTCAGACCGTGAGAGCCACTTGCACTTCAGCTTATGTCTAATTTTACACCAAAAGTCTGGCCTGGCTGCAAGCGCTGTATATAATGTGACTGATCGATGACACAATTCTGGGTGTCCACCAGGGATATTTGTTTTCTAAGGAGGTGCACAGGATGATTATTTAAAAGATAAGATTCTGGTGGGCTGAAATGTAATATATAAGTATCAGAACAGCGTGCCTTCCAACTGTAAAGGGTCATAGGATGGGTTCGCCTCCGAATTTTAACGTTCTTGAGGTTTCTGAATATCATTTCCTTTGGTGAAAGCACAAGTCCGAGAGGATTTTATCTTTGAGCGTCTGCTTCTTAATTTGTTTCTGACTTTAAAAGGAAAAGATGCAAGTTATGGTTTATGTTTCAGCACTTAATTTAAAAACTTGGAATCTTATAAATGCTGATTTGCCATTGACAAAGCAATTTCCCATACTTTGACCTAGTGCATTCCTCACAAGTGTTCTCAGAGGGAGGTGTTACAATCTTCAGCTGACACACTGAGTGGGGCAAAGGTCAGGCCTAACCTTGCATGGCGCCCACCTGATTGTTGAACTGGGCCTGGGGACTTGGGTTACTTGGCTGATATAGGATCCAGTCCATTTTGTAAAATGCCACACAAAGGTTTTTTTTTCTTTCTTTTTTTTATGTTAAGATAAAGACACAGCCTTTGCAGGCACCTCAGTCTGGCCTCTGCCTGCCTTCCTCACTTATGTTTTCTCACTCCCTCTTGCCTTCCCTCCTGCCATTCAGCCTCTGGGCTGCTTTCTAGCCACTCCCACGGGCCCATATTCCTCCCTGCAGGGGCTTCTGCATAAGCTACTCTGTTTTCATGGAACTCTGTTTCTTCCTCTTCCCCCTTTTTATTTCTTTCCTTATTCCTTAGTTAAGGCCTGGTCATTCTTCAGGCCTCAGTGCAAGTCTTTTTTGATCTTACACTCATAATTCCACTCACTTGTTGGGAGCACTTCTGTGGTTTATTTTTGTGACACTTGGTTATCTCCCTCATTAGATCAACCTCCAGAAGAGTGGAGTACTTCCCCTTTGTGAGGTCTTTAAGGATCATTACAACATGGCTGCAGAAATTACTCTGGGAGAGGCATATGATGTTAGAGTTATACTCACAGGTCCTGGAAGAGGGAGGCTAGGTGTGCCATGTGGAAGGAGCGCCCAGGGAAGAGGTCAGCCAAGAAAGTAGGGACCTGAATGAGAGTGAGGTCTTCGGGACAAGTTCCTTTAGTGAGGTCAGGGTGGAGTATACAAGCCAGAGTCTTGGGGGGATTTCATGAATGTTACTAGGTCACAGACAGAGAGCAGATGACAAGAAAGAGGGGGGAGATCTTTTGATAGGGATGGGCCTTATCACACTGATGCACCTGGTTACCTGGGAATGGCTTCAACAGCCTGTTTGTGGGGATGTTGAGGCAATAGGAGAATACAAAGTCTTAAAAATTTACAGTACATGCCCATTATACGAGGTCTGTCCAGAAGGTATCCACCATGTAATGTGAAAAATAGAGGCATTTATTGAAGAAGATACAAGATACAAGAAACATTGGACATAGGACAATGATACCTCAGGCCCCTTCAAAGTAGGCACCTTGGGACCTCACACAGTTCTCCTAATCACCATCAGCTGCCCCATTGCATTTTCCTGAATCTCATCTCATCGATGGTCTGAAATCTCTTCCCTTTCAAAGGTGATTTCACTTTTGGGAAAAGCCAGAAGTCGCAGGGCGTCAAATCTGTGCTGTAGGGGGTCTGAATCACCTAGGTGATTTGATGTTTCACCAAAAACTCTGCATGAGACGTGATGCATGAGTGGGCGTGTTTTCATGATGAAGCTGCCAATCACCATTAGCATTTGTTGCTCATCTCGCTCATTCATTTTGAATGAGGAGGCCACACATGCTCACTTAACGGTATCTACCGCCCCCACTGACTAGTACAGTGAAGTTGTCATTGTTCACACATGTGCATTCCAGTCCACTGTCCTTGGCTGCCAGGTTACATTGATGTGGTACAAACAGTTCTCATTATGTTAACAATGGCTGGGCTTTTTCCAGACAGACCTCATATTCTCAGCACCTAGCATGGGTGCCTGGCACATCAGCAGTCTCACATGAATGAATGAATGAATGAATGAATGAATGAATGAGATTTAGTTAGTATCCATTAAGAGTAGCTGGTAGAACTTGCAGCTAGATTTGAACAAATCAGGACTCTTGTTTAGTTCCAGCTTCAGTCAGTTAACCAGTACTTACTGAGTACGAGACAGGGCATGAGGGTTGTAGCTCTGCTGTCTTATTTTTCCACCTCATCATTTGTTCATGTTTGCAGAGCCGATGAGAATGATTCAGGTAGCTGCTGGATGCCACCCGGTAAAAGTATGCAGATAATAAATAGCAGTGTTTATTTAGGGGAACTGCGCAAACAAACACAAATGTGTGTCGTTGGTAGAATTTAATAAAGTAGGCTTGATTTGAAATTTTTGCCTTCACTGTACAATACTTCGTGATCTTGGAAGTTTTCGGAAAATGAGGCAGGCCACTTCTCAATTACTCCTGACAAAACTTACCTTTCAAGTATAACAACACTTTCTACACCAGTGTTTTGTTGATCCTCAAACTCCCTTTATTGACCCTGCAAGTTGAGGCATTCATTCAAATCCACAGACTGAACTTCTTTGCTTTCTGCAGAGAAGGTTCGAGGCAATGGCAGTTGTCTCTTGGTCTAAGAATAGTATACGTCCAGCCTGAGCTTTATAGTAAATTGCTAAACCGAGTGAAAGCTAGACCTATCCACTTTCTCTTGAGCTTGATTGTCAAAATATAACTTGGTTGGAGTGGATTCTCAGAATATCACAAATACACATATATTCATATGTGATTAAATGATATACTTGGAAGTTAAAGTGGAACTAGAAAGTTTATGGTTTGGATTATTCTTGTCACATTATTTCATATTTCCTGCCATTATGTTCCCCTCTTTGGGGCTGATGATTTGAGAAGTTAGCTACTTACAAACCAGCTTTCATAGGAAATTTTATATTAAAAAAAAAAACACTAAGCATGGAAATTATTCCTTCTTTTTGTCTACACCACCACCCCTACCCCTGCACACACACTGTAACCAATTTTAGGATTGTATCAAATATTTTGCCATGTGTCTGGTTAGTGTTTATATGAGAATGGTGCCATTTTTTGCTGAATGATATTTTTATCTTATTGATTTTTGCCTCAAACCCAAGAACACAGTAGCTGAGTTGTATGGTAGGAAAGTCCTAGAATACCAGGCTGGGGTTTTTTTTTTAAAAGAAGATACAGGAGGAATACAAGTACATTATACTGATCCTGAGGATAGATGTCAGGGCGTGTCTAAATCATGTCTACATTTAGTGTACTTTGTAAATAAAGCCCATAATTGCTACACATGAGTAGTTAGAGCAGTTTTAATTGCATGAAACTTGTCTGAGAGAAGGATCCATTCTGTTCTTGGCGGTTGAGATTTTAAGTGTGGGGTAGAGCTGTGTGTCATTTAGAAATGGTTTGCTGGGGTTCAGACATCCTTCTCCGGCGGGTGGAGATGGGGTGGGAAGGAAATAACTGGACTTGCCCTGGTTCTTGGGAAGGAGAAGGGCATTTGTGATTCTGGCTGAGGATTTGGGTAACCAGGAGCAGTGCTGATGGTTGTTCTGTGGCCAGCAGCTGACAGGCCTTCATTGGTAGGTGTGTTGCCGGTTGAAGCACTTTTGTTGGTGTTGTCTTCAGTTACGTCCTCGATGTGCAGGGTGGAAATCCTTTCAAAGTAAACAGAATGACAAAGAATTTCTGAATTTTACCTCCTGAGATTGGTGTAGGGTTCTGTGACTAAGTTCCTGACACCCAGTTCGTTCTCTGAAATGTTTTTTTGTTGAATGAATGAGTGTGATTTTTTTAAATGGGATAAGTCCATATAGATCAAATACCCATTTTTGAAGCATTTCCATAAATGAGATGAAATTTGTGTAATAAACTGAGTGGTATGTATTGGTGAAGCACCTAGATGGAAAACTCATTTTAGACCGTAGATTATCTTAAAAGTCACATGTAAAAGTCATTTCCAGAGTATTTTATGGATTGCTAGTTGAAGGACGGCTTTATTTTTAGACCTGTTTTTGCATGACTTGCTGGAACTGGGGAGTAAATCTACTCATGGTAGCTTAGTGACTAAGTTACCTGCTCTGTGCTGTTGGGGGCTAGCTGGTTGCTATGAGAGCTCTCCACACGGGTAACGGTGGAAACCAGTTGCGGTATTTCAGCATAAGGGCTAAAAGGGACTAGGTGGGCGGCATATGATGACCTGGGAGAGGAGGGTCGAAGCTTGACTGCTATGAAGGACGTGAAATTTGAGGTGGGGCTTAAACGACTTCGGAGTCTGACAGCTAGAAGGGAGAAGGGAAGGGATTACTGGGGAATCTCCACAGATTTGGGGATGGAGTGTGGGCAGTGAGGAAGGTGATAACCCTGAGATTATTGTAAAAGGGGGAATGAGGCGGGGTACAGGCGGAGGATTTGGGATTTATTTAAGGAGGTGATCAGAGAGTTCTGAAGAGAAGTGGGAGAATGAAACAGGTTCAGAGAAGCCTGATTTGCCCTGTTCGTGAATCCTCATGCGACTGTATGTAACTTGCTGTTCCCGTAGCCATGTACCAGATGTTGTCTCCAGTAGATTTTGCCCCATCTTTTTTTGCCTAAGGAATAATGAGTCGTGATTTAGTGACCGAACCTTCCTACATGTTAGGGTTTTGTGTCGATTTTTATACCTCTCTAGGTTCAAGTGCAAATAGTGTGTAGTCCCCATTCCACAGAAAGGGAGCAGCTGAAATGCTAGGCTTCTGAAGACAGACCTTGTTGGAATTAATGCAGGGATAGTGAGCCAACTTTCCTCTTCCAGGTACTACTGAACATTCTGAATGTGAAATAAAGTTTAAATACTCAGGGAAACAAGAAAGTAACACCTTCATGTGTGACCAAATGTTAGTTTTTGAGTTGGTAATAATTTTGATCTATAAGATTACAAAATATCAAAAATTCATCCCCTCGCAATTTTCACCTGATGTTCTCACAGCTTTATCGAGATAGAAATCACACACCACACAAGGCATCTGTGTGGAACGCGGACAGCTCAGTTGTGTTAAGTCTGTTTACAGTTGTGAGACTGTTGCCACAATCTAATTTTGAGAACTTTTTCATCACCGCCCTGGAAAAACCTATGTATCCATTAGCAGTCACTCCCCGCACTCTGTGTTTCTCACTTCCTCTCTTCTCCCCAGTTCTAGGCAAGTATGAATATAATTTTTGTCTCCATAGGCCAGTTGAGTTTTTAAAACCTTGTGTTTTATGCAGTGTTACCATGGATTTTTGGCATTGGGAGACCTGGGTTTTAAGCCCAAGCTTCTTAGTGCTATGATCTTAAGAAAATTTCTCAACTCTGTAAAGTCGGTGTCTATATTTTCAAACATAGGTAATAATAATTACTTCACAGCGTATTGTAAAGATTAAGGGATATTGACGTGAAAGTGTTTCATTAAGTGTTGTTTGAGTTGCTTGTTCTACAGGAGTTGAGTAAGGGTCTCAAATATTAGTCCTTAAAACAGATGGTGGAGTAGGGGGGAGGCAGAAGAGGGTAAAGAGGGTCAAATTCATGGTGACAGAAGGAAGCTTGACTTTGGGTGATGAACACAATGCCATGTACAGATGATGTGTCAGAAATTACACACTGGAACCTATGTAATCTTCTTAATCAGTGTCACCCCAATAAATTTAATAAAATTAAAAAAAATACTTGGTGGAACATAGTAGAATCCATAACAAATGTTTGATTATGAAAAAGCAGGTTTTATATTTTTAAGGCTATGGTTTTATTTTTATATAAATTTAGGGTTTGATTTTTAAGATGGATGTTTTTCTGGATTTGCCCGTGGAACCTTGTCTGTTAGTACTTACGCCGTTTTTGGATCACAAGTCCCTTTGAGAATCTGATGAAAGCTACGCATGTACACTTGGCTTTGTTAAAGAAAATTGGGAGGCTCACAGATCCCTTAAAACCATTCATAAACTCCCTACGTACCAGGTTCAGAACCCATGCATGGTCTTTTAAAAGAAAGGTAAAAGAACTCTTCAAAGCTGGGGTGAGCAGTCCCACATGGTGGCAGGAAAACATAACCATCAGCCCGGTGTGTTTATTTACTGTTCAATTTTTAATGTCCACATAAAAGTGTGCCTAGTATGCGCTTGGCCAAGCAAGGTGGATTTGCATCTCAGGATAGAAATACAGAGAGGAGAAGACACGAAGTATCCCAGAAAGAACTGGAGGGAGGAAGAGCAAGCAGCAGAGAATCCTTCATATTGTGAGCCATGCCGGCATCTGCTCGTTAGAACCCTCGTGTAAACAAGCCTTGCATTCTTCCAGGACAGGGAAGTGGGAGTTCACCTCAGCCTTACTGTACAAAGTGAGTGGGATGGCCTTGGTGGAGCCTATTCTCCAGATAGCTGTCACTCACAGGGCACCTGGTACCGCTGTCGTGGATTTCGTGGTGGTCGAATGGCCCAACTGTGCCGCGTCCTCTATGGATTTAACAAAAGACGTTCTTACCAGGTCCAAAAAACAAACTTCTTCCTTACCAATTCTGGTTTCTCAGTTTCTTCCCTTAATTTGAAACACGTTCTTGTGGGAAGATATTTGGATACCAGTGGTAAAATAATCCAATTAAGAGTAGAACTCAGAAGGTTGAGACTGAGAGAAAAGAGGAGGAGAAAGCCAAGTAAGTGCTACAGTGGCCAGCTGGTCCCTGTCAAGAAAGGAAGGTCACTTGCTTTACAACCTTTAGATAATAGTCCTTTAGCAGATATGTCTTTTGCAAATATTTTCTCCCACTCTGTGGCTTGTCTTCTCATCTTCTTGTCAGTGTCTTTTACAGAGCAGAAATTTTTAATTTCAATAAACTCAACCTTATCGGTAGTTTCTTCCCTGGATTGTGCTTTTGCTGTTTTACCTAACACATCATCAAGGTCATTTAGATTTTCTCCTGTGTTGCCTTATCTATTAGGAGTTTTATAGTTCTGCATTTTGCATATAGGTATGTGATACATTTGGAGTTAATTTTTGCAAAGGGTGTAAGGTCTGTGTTTAGACTCTTTTTGTTGTTATTGTTGCCTGTGGGTATCCAGCCTCCCCCGCACCATTTTCTGCACTGACTCTGCCTTTGCCCCTTTGTCAAGGAACATTTGACCATGTGGGTCTGTTTATCCAGCCCGGCCTTTTCGTGACTTAAAGATTAGTGGGCAAGAGTTGGCATTTTTCACTGGAGTGGCCGGCCTTGCTTGCCCTTGGCAGGATTTCTGGAGGCTGTGGTCAATGTGGGGAGTCAGTCAGGATGGCAGGGAGCTGGCATGGAGGATGCTCCTTTTAGGACTTGGAAGTTCTGGAAGTTGCTGAGGGAGGGATTCATTTCAGAGTGAAAACGAGAGGCTCCGCAGTCCTGGAAGAAGAGCGAGTCCAGTTCTCATTTCCCCCTCTGCAGGCTCCTCACTCCTGACACACTCATTCTAAGTGACAAGTTGAGAGCAAAATTTTGGGTAACTGCTTGAACCAGGGATTCCATTGAGACCAATATAATTGGTGAGTCTCACCTTTAATTCTTCATTCTCATGAAACTTAAAACAAATGTAGAGTTGTTTTCAAGCAGATCTTTTGTGTTTAAATTTTCCTATTACTCTCTCCATATCTGCAGGCTAACCTAAATTCCAGATTTTCCATTTGGGGACTTAGCTCGCTGTCCTGTGGAGCCTAAGGTTAATTTAGTGACAGGTTAGTGCCTGGGAGAAGGAACATGTTCATAGTAGAGTTACATTTTTTTTAATTTTCTTTATATTTCTCCCCTGATAGTATCACTTAACTTTGTGGCTTCAGACCCTCATTTTCCATTCATGTCACTCCTAATTGGTTTTTCTGGCTCTGTGCCCTTTTCTCTTTCATGATTTGAACGGCTTGATAGACATTTTCCCTTGGACACCCCATTGGCACCTCAAACACCAAAGGCAACATCTGCCAGTACCTTTCCCATTGCTATTTCTATAAATGGTGTTAGTGAAATGTTTCTGTTACCAAGTCTTGTTAAAGTTTCCCATTCTGAGACCTTATAAATCTCTCCCTTGTCCATATTCTATGACCTTGCTCTAGATTAGCCTTCCTGAAAGCCTTTCATCAACGCCTTCTAATGCTTCCTAATGCACCCTTCTAATGACCTCACTTCCTGCTCCCCAAATTTTCAAGAGCTCACAATTTCCGGTTAGACAGAGTTTGGGCTTCCTCAGCTGGCAATCAGTGCTTTAAAATTCCTGGCCTTTATACCCAACTCTCATCATTATTTTTACATTTTTCCCTCATGTTCCTTTCTAAGCTGAGTATTCTCCCAGTACCCACATGTCCTAGAAATATCTTATACTTTTTTGCTTGTATGTCTCCTTCCTGAGACTTCTAAGCCAGTGGTCCTCGTACTTAAGCATGCGTCAGGCCCTCCTGGAAGGATGGTTATAGCCAAGATCACTGGGCTCCACCCCCAGAGTTTCTGCGTCAGTAGGTCTGGGGTGTGGTCTACGAATTTATATTCCTAAGAATCTGGGGATGCTGGTGATGGTGGTGCAGGACCCCCACCCCCATGTACCTTGAGAACTGTTCTAAGGAAGTTTCAAAGCTGAGATGGAAGTATCACAGTACCTATTTAGTATATTTGGGTTTAAACATAAATTTAATTCTTAAGGAGCCTGTCAGTCACTCAGATTTGTGCACTGGAGCTTTTGTGCACAATTATGATTTGACTTAAAAAAAAAACTAAGCTGTGCCAGCTGGCAGGCCCTTGCCTGTAAACGCACTGCTGAATTGAAGGTTACCCTTCTGTTTCCTCCCTACAGATCGGACGAGGACACTTGCCATATTTACACGTGCACCACCAGTGTCCACTCTCTGTCATTATGAAACAACAGGCCCTACAGACAGTCAACTGCCAATTACCAAACTATAGCACTGTATTCCAAAAGCAGGTTAGCCAGCCTATGACAGCGTCTTGGTTGTGTCTTCTGTTATCAGGCCTAGTCATAGTCTTGAGCTTGTTGGCTTGGTAATTACACTCTTTTAAAGCCCAAGTATCCCTAGTTGTCCTGGTGAGATGGTTTTATATTTTAGTCTTGTTTGGAGGTGTAGGGATCAGCCCTGGCTGATGTGGCTCAGTTGGTTGGAGTATCGTCCTGTAACCAAAAGTTTTCGGGTTCAATTCCCAGTCAAGGCACATGTCTAGGTTGCACATTCTATCCCTGGTCCGGGTGCATATGAGAGGCAACTGATTGATGTTTCTCTCTCACATCGATGTTTCTCCCTTTCCCTTCCTATCTCCTTTCCTCTCTCTCTAAAAGCAATGAAAAAATGTCCTCAGGTAAGGCTTTTTTTAAAAAAGAAGAAAAAATGTAGGGATCGTGTCCTTTTTCCATTCTAAATGGAAATATAAGCCACCTGTACCACCAGTGGGGATAGGGAAAGAAGGGTTGGGAGGTGCTGTGGCCTCTAGCCTGTAATGCTTTTACCTTTGCAAGAGCATGTCCAAGGGTGAATACAATTTGAGTAGGGCACTTGGAACTCCTTAAAAGGTAATCAGTACCTAACAGAAGATTTTTCACTTCTCTTTTCATTTGGTTATATCCCTCTGGCCTAGACTGCAGACCTTGAACGTAGAGGTGTATACATGTTGGTTGCATGTGGCCTGGCCTCACACAGCGGTAAATGACCTCTGATTCAGTGGGGCTTCTATTGGGAAGGACCCTAAGGAGGAGCCTGAAGAGTGCTGTCTGACTGGTGAATGCACCAAGATGTTCCCCTTCCACCCCTCTGGACTTTTGACTATCTAACCTGAAATGAAACTTTTGAAGGAAATGCCTGGAGATTCCAGATTGTTTTCTGTGATTCGTCTTACGAGTATTTTTTTTTTTATCTCCTGTAGGTAAGTGACAATGTCAGTCCTGCCAGAGCTCTGGGAAAACACCGTGCCCATTATTTCGGCAGCTGAACTTTGTGATCCTTTAGAAATCTGACTTAAGAGTCTGCTGTTGGGCTGTTCTTTACATTCCTCACCCTGCCTCATAAACTTGATAAATTAGCAGGAGGATATCCTTGTGTGCTCAGAAATATTTACTTATCCTCTTCTATTGAGAAGAGAAAAGTAATTTTTAGGAAAATCACAATGCATTAAGCATATATATTAAAGGTATGAAATGTATCAAGGATCATTTTTTTTTAAGATTTACTTATTTTTAGAGAGAGGGAAAGGGAAGGAGAAATACAGGGAAAGAAACATCATTGTGTGGTTGCCTCTCATGTGCCTCCTGCCGGGGACTTGGCCTGCAACCCAGGCATGTACCCTGACTGGGAATAGAACCAGCAACCCTTTGATTCGCAGGCCCGTGCTCACTCCACTGAGCTACAGCCTGCCAGGGCTGTATCAAGGATCTTAGTTATAGGTTATTATGAATGAATATTGCATGACTAAATTATTACTGTATTTTGCCATGTGTTATACACACTTTTTTGCTCAAATTTTTTCAGGGAAAAATAAGGACTAGCATTATACATTGGGTAATACGAATTTGATACCAATGCATAAAATTTCTCCTGAAAGTTTGGGCCAAAAATGTGGGTGTGTATTATATACAGCAAAATATGGTATGTGAATGAATTTATGCATTAATACACTAAGTTCGTATTTCTGAAGTTTGTTTTAGAAATGAGATTTCTGTTTAGTATTAATCTAGTTGAGCGAGTATACCAGTATTTGCTATTTGTTAATTATCAATATTTTTAAAACTCTCAGAATTTTTTTCTAGAGGTTAAAGTTTTATTAGTGACGTTCAAGTCCAATCTCTCATTTCATAGAGGAGTGCAATGAGGTCCTGACAAATCACACTGGTCACCAAAGCCAACCTGAATGTGACTTCATCTTTGATTCAGAAGATATCTCAGGGTCCTAGGGGATCATCATACTGAAAACAATCTTTGTTGCTTCTTTATGCTGAAGAAATGAGTTTAGGTTGAATCTTAGATTATCAGGGTTTTGAATAAGTGGAGTTTAACATATAAATCCTAATATTGTATACATGTGTGGTCTTCTGTGTCAGGTTAGGGACAAGGTGGGAAGTGGGGGGAAGGAGAATTAAATATTGGGGACACCAGTAGCAGTTTCTCCTATAATTATAGACCTGAGAGTGTAGCTCTCCCTGACACCAGTCATATTGACATCACACGTAGACAGAGAGAGACTGCATTTCCCTTCATGAGCCCTAGAAAGGTCTGGTAGGAAAGGTTGTGTAGGCAACTACCATGAAGAAATTAGAGATGTTTGGAATGGCATTAGGAAGTGAATGGTCCAGGGATGGACGACATTAAAGAATCAATGACCTGGAGGTTGTAGAGCTGAAGTTCAGCAACCAGTTGAAATACCTGAGTTGTTGTCACCTCACAGAAGATTCCTACTGTTAGTGAAAAATACAGTGGTCACATCACCCACAAGGCGTGGGCTTGAGTCTTCCTTCTGTCCTGCCTCCAACACCACTTACTAGCTGTGTGGTCTTGGGTAGAACCCTAGTCTCACATCTGTTTGGATGTCGGTGGTGCCCACTGCCTGGTCTACCTCACATGGGTTCAGTGAGCTTGACTTTCACTGAGTGATTTGAAAATGTGTCACAGACATAAAGCAACACACTGAAATGGCTGGTGTTCTACATGATTATCGTGGTCATAGTACATTTTTTATACAGGCCGACTTTATTGTGGGCTTCTTTGATGCTTCTCATGAAGAAATGTGGGATTTTAATTTAACAACACATTGTATGTCGGAACATTGAAGTTGACTTTGGTAACTTAATGAACTTAAACACTCAAATTCTCTCATAGCCTTTAAATATTTCTTGATTGTTTAAGAACATTTGGTTTGTCCTAGTGCTATGAAGTTATAAAACTATTAATGGTTTTACAGCTCTGGAAGCAAAGGCTACAGCTAATTCCTTAGAATGATAAGGAATATTGTAAAAGGGTATTGTTTTCAAGCATCTTACTCACAACATTTCTGGGGAAAAAAAGCAATGTGAACCATCATGCATTTTAATTGGTCACATTTTCCATGCCTTAAGGAGCTGTTATATTGCACTTCATAGTTTTATGTGAAATACAACTCACCAGCACATGTACCATGTCAAAAAGTATTCTTGCTGATTGTCTTGGTTTCCCTGAGATTAGTGTCTTCCTTTCCTTTCAGATCATTCTGGCTTAGCATGGACATTATTTTCATATTTTAATTTCATTGTCAACATTTATATTTAGAGAGGGCTTATGTGTATCTGTATATGTTTTGTGTGGTGGTTATTTTCTAAAGTTTACATGAGTGAAAATTTATTAGTAAAATCTCATGGCTATAATGGCTTCTATCAAATGTTATCAAAGTCTGACTTCTAAGATATTTGGTAGCAAGAAGATAGGGAAGAATTCTCATTTCTCTGTGTCAGCTTGAAGAGAAAATAGTGCCTTATCAAAAAAGTCCTAAGTTGTGGCGTGTTCTGCCATCTTTAACCTCACTGAGAGTTCACAAGAATAATTTAGTTGTCATAGGTGTTTTTTCCTAAACGTCTTCTCACCATCAAGGCCTCGTTACCCACCCAGATTCTGAGAAGTAAAGTGGAAGGAACATCTATGGAGTGCCTCCTGGGTGTCAGGCGCTGTCACACACTTACATGCAGGTGGTCATTGCGACCACCAGCGAAGGCGGTCATATAACCCTCACTTTTTAGAAGAGGAAACTTCTATAGAGTGTTGCTGTCTGTAGAACCCAGGCCCATTGCACACTGGAAAGTTCCTGTTTTTCCCTGTGCTTCTGTATAGGGGCATAATTACTGACTCTTTTTCTAATGTGCCAGTAAAGCTTATTGTATGTTTTGGAATCAATAAACTTAAAGGAGCATTATCTCAGTTTGCTTTGCTTTGTCTTACAAAGTTATACGAGGTAGGAGCCAGGTACACTCTCTGTCTGAGGGGAAGCCTGTGGGTGTTTCCTCTCTTTCTCAGAAGTTTTTAATTACTCTTGGCACAGCTTGTGGGGGTGGAAAATGAAACATTTATTTCATTTTCCACCCCCTATAATGAATCAAATTGTTAGCCAACTCAAAGACTTGTTGAAACAAAAGGGGAGTGGCTTGAGTGAATTTTTCATAACCTACCTTGAAAACACAACCCAAACCTGCTGGAAATACTAAAACAACTGTCCACTTGCTAAAACAGTCTTCTCCATTCTTGGTGATGGGGCCCTGCTACACTGTCCGCGTTAGCTGAGCAGGCGTGGTGGCACGGTGGCTGGAGGAGTGATGTGTGTAGGTCAGAGAGGTTCAACGACTTGCCTAATGGAAAATGTAGAGGTGGAACTCTTGGTTGGCGTTCCTGATTCCTAGGTGCAAATAAACACCGCAGAGATTGTGTGGGGGCCATCTTTTCTTGCATCCACACGTTTGTAGGCTGTGGACTGTAAATTGAGCGTGGGTCTGCTGAAGCCGGGACCTGGGTAGTACAGTTCCGGCCTAAGACCCTCACTCAGGCTGCTGTTTTGGTAATGTGGGTCTTCAGTCATAAGGGAAACTCGGGAGAAAAGTGAATTCATTCAGTAAACATTTGCTGAATGTTTTCTGTGCTTGGTAGAAAAACAGGTGATGTGGGTAACTCTTCATCCATTTGGGGTAGACAGACCCTACTCAGAGTGAAATGTAAGTAAGAGGCATAAAGAGGAATGAAAAGCCATTTTGTGACCAGGAAGGGTGAGAACTTTCTTGTGGCTGGTGCTTGGGTGAGAATGGTAAAATGTTCTTTCATGCTCACTCCCCCTTCTTCCAGATAGCCTCAGCCTGGGTATCCTTTCCTCCATGAATCCCTTCTGTGACCCCTCACCCTGGACTGGGTTAGGGCCCCTTGTTGTGGGCTCCTAGAGTATAGTGTACCGCACTCTTAGCATACCAGCTACCCGCAGGATTACAGCTGGCCCCTCCTGTCTGCTACTTGACTGTAAGTTCCCGTGAGAGGAAGAGCCATGCAGACACAGCACCCTGTGCCTAGTAGATGTGTAGATATTTGCTAAATGAAGTGCAGCTACAAAGGTTTAATGCAATTGTGGAGGGCCCTGTAGCTATTAGGTGATATTTATCGATTTCTTCCTATGTGCCAGGCACTGTAAAAAGTGCTTGGGACATATTAACTCATTTAATTTTTCAACAACCTGTAACATAGGCACTATGATGATTCCACTTTATAGATGGAGAGCTGAGGCACGGAAAGCTGAATGTGTTTGTTCAGCTTGTAAGTGTAGAGCCTGACTCAGCCCTAGCCACTGGGATCTGGAGTCCTGCCCTCACCCACTGCGCCCCCTGCCTCTGGCTCACCCTGCTGGGGAGTTTAGACCGGCTCCTGGGGCCAGTGGGGCTGTTAGTGCTGTCAGCTAGGGAGTGTGTGAGCACGTGTGCCCTGTGGCACAGCGATCCTGTCACTGTCATGTAGATGGACTGCAGAAAGAAGAAAGATTCCTGGAGCAGTGCAAAGTCAGCCCCGAAATGGCAATAGAAGACATACGAGTATGATTTATTGACCTGAGACAGACACGGAGCATGTACTAGGGGCCAGGCACCGTTCACAGTGCTTTACATGTGGAAGCAGCCCACGTATCCCAGCATGAATGGATAAGGAAGATGCGGTGTATCTACAACGGAATATTATTCAGGAATAAAAAAGAAGGAACTCTCGCTATTTCCGACAACATGGATGAGTCTGGAGGGTATTATGTTAAGTGAAATAAGTCAGAGAAAGACAAAAACGGTATGATTCTTTTTATATGTGGAATCTGTAAACAAAACAAATGATTAAACAAAATAGAAACTGACCCATAGATAATAGAGAACAAGTTGATGGTAGTCCAAGTAGAGGGGATAGGAGGGTGGAAATAAAATTTTTTTTTAAATTCTAAAAATCTGACCACCAGTGACCGGGGCCCCAGGGGAGGTGACACTGCCTCAGTTCTTTCATTTCTGCCCTGGCCCTCACGTGCTCCAGGATGCAAACATCCAGGGCAGGGTGGCGAGGGAAAAAACAGCTTACAAATACTAACCGATTTAGTGCTCATGGCAGCCTGTGTGATAGGCACTGTTACTGCACCCCATTTTACAGCCGAGGAGCCTGAGGTTCCGAGGGGCCCCACAGCTGGGAAGCGGTGGAGCCAAGCAAGTCTGCTTCCAGCTCTGACCACTGTCCTGTCCTATCTTCCTGTGAATGGTGTGATTTCTAATAGTTGCCAGTGATGTTTCCACTCCAAGTAGTGTGGACTCTCAGTAATATTTCAATGACAGACTCTTCCATTTATAAAAGCATGGGCTCTAAAGACATTTGTCTAGAACTATTTATATTCTATTTAATATGCCGGCTTAGAGCACGGAAAAAACAGACACAAGCCCTGCCTTCAAAGAACTTATATTCCAATGAGGGACCACAGAAAAACATATAGATGTATAAAGAAAAAAATAATTTCACCTGGAAAAAGGTAAATGAACAAAATAAAACCAGGTGATCTACTTGACCTGTGCCATCTACTGCGGCAGCCACAAGCCACACGTGTCCGTCGATGACTTGAAATGTGACCAGTTCAAACTGAGAAGTGCTATAAGTGTATATAATATGTCATGGAATTCAATGACTTAATATGAAAATAAAATTGTAGCTATTTCATGAATAATTTTTATCTTGCTGACATCTTTAAAATTATTCATGTATTTGATTAAATAAATTATAATAAAGGCATGCCAAGTGAAATAAGCTAGGCACAAAAGGACAAGTCTATTGTATAATTCCACTTATATGAGGAACAGTCAGATTCACAGAGACAGAAAGTTGAATGCTGGTGACCAGGGCAGGGGGCCTTGTGGATATAGAGTCTCGGTCTGAAATGATGAAAGGTGTTTAGAGGTGGACGGCAGTGATTCAGGTTACACAACAATATGAACGTAGTAATGCCACCGAACCAAAAACTGAAAATGGTAAAATATAGGTAAAATGTATGTATGTTCTACCACAATATTTTAAAAACCAAAAAAAATTTTTTTGACTACTAGGAAATTTAAAATTACACGTGTGCTTCACATTCCATTTCTGTTGGACCATACCAGGACAGAGAGCGATGGGTGGTGGGTAGGACAGTTAGGAAAGACCTTCCTGAGGAGGTCTTCAAAAAGAGAAGGGCCTCCTCTGAAATGAGAAGGAACTGACCACAAAGAAGCTTGAGGGAAGACTTTGAGGCAGATGAAGGGCCGTCACAATGGCCCTGGGGTGGGAATAAGCCTGCACGGTTAGGTAGGTGGGATCAGATGAGGATAGATGGGGTTCCCATCATGCAGCCTTCTGATTGAACCTGATACTGTTTATGGTTTTGGATTTGACTGTTTTACCAGCAGTGTGCTTGATGTGCCAGCAAAGAACACACTTTGTTTTCTAATTGTGGGCACTCCAGAGGACAGCACCCATCCTGTTGGCGGGAGGGGCACAGTGCCCAGCAACAAGCCTGTGTTGAAATGGAAGAAAACCTAGCTGGCTACACACTAGAGCGGTCACAAATAAAAAAATCCTGAAGGCGCAGCACCTTGAACATTTCCTAATTTCATAAATCCTCATCTTTGTCAGCCTGGTGGCTTTAGAACCCAGAGGAAGAGATAATAGGATCATTAACACCTTTGGATCTTGGCTCTACCAAGTCACTGGGGGCATTTATTATTGCACAGGTAGATTTTCTTTCCGAAAGGCCTTGGCTCAGGATGAGTAAATTGGAGGCCCGACTATCTCAGTGGGGGAGTGTTGTTGGGAACGTAGGTGGGGTTTATTTGTTCTTATATAAAAAGGCCCATTAGTGCTGGCTCAGGCAGTCTCATGGTCAAGTTCTGTTTCCTGGGGCCACCTTGGCGACCTCACTGTGTGTCTTACAGCCTTTCCCTGAGCAGGAGGCCTGGGACAATGAGAGGCAACCCCACTGGAGGTGCAAATCATTTTCTTAATGGCCTCTGATGGGAATGTTTGTTCATGTTAGAGGGGAGGGTGGTTAATACCTAAAATTTTTTATTTCATGTAAACATTTTCTAGGCTTTGAAAGATTTCTGGCCAGCAGCTGGGGACTGGCGAGTCCAGCCAGCAATAATGATTACCTCTTTGTGCTCCTGTCTGCTGTGCAGATGTTCTGTGCCATGTTTGAACTCCCCAGTGGGTCTGGGGGCTCTGGGCCTCCTGGGTGGTGTGAGTGGGAATGGTAACTGTGACAGCCCCAGGCTCTTTAGAGTTTAAAAGTTGCCTGGGTACTTGTGCTCCCCTGGGATAACTAGACATCGTTTCCCAGTAGGCCAGGTGCTTGGTCTTTAAGCTAATTTTTTTAAAAGAAGAATGGAGTTGTGTTCTGTCCCATTTGTAATTATTGATACCTGAGCCACAAGTCAGAAATATATCACACCATTTCTGGATTTCTCTGCTCTGCACATGTGATCTGTGTCTGTGGGGTCACTGTGGTGTCGTCTGTGTCTGCTGTCAAATGGTTGACTGATAAGTCCTCAAGCACATCAATTCAGCACTTTCTAAACTCAGGAAAAACTGCTATTTTGGTGGGTTTATATGGAGACGGAGTTGGGTTTAGGCTTAGTTGCAGATTCTTTTTACATATTTTCCTGTCCTGATGAGCTTCCTTTGTTTCATTTCGTTTTGTTCTTACCATAGTTTTGGTGATGATTGTGCCCACCTGGCTTAGCCATGACAGACCCAACAAAGCTGCGTGACCTCCCTGAAGGTGGCTTGAGTTGGAGGAACAGCCAGTCACTCTTGTAACATGGTACTTGACCTGCCTAAAAGAGCACATGTATCTACACAAATACAAATAACCATTCGTATTGGGTTTTCATTGTACAGTTTTCACTAGCTGGCTTACACCTTGCATCTCTTTCATCCTCACGTTAGACCCGGGAGCTTGGTGTTACTGTTTTCTCATCTCACAGGTAAGGAGACTCGGTGCAGGGGCGTTGACTTCAGGTTGACCTCACCTGCCAACTACCATGTGGCCTGACATGCCCACCAGGGGCCAACAAATTACGAGAATCTAGTTATTCAGCATATGCTGAGAAGTGATGATCTATCATGCATCACTTTTGATCTTACTGTAGCAACTCCTGCTAGTATCTCCTGCTTGCTCCTTCTTCAAACTCATATCTCAACACAACTTGCTGTCTGGCCCCAGGCTGCCTCTTGCTATGTTCCTAGGTCAGTGCAGGACTCTGCTCCTCATTCTGGGACCAGATCAGAAACCTTGGTGTTACACTTAGTATTCAAGTGATGGTGGGCAGACTGTGTGGTCACTGAGGCTCAAGTTCCAGTTGTCAATTTGGAGTAAAACCTGTTTTGTTGGATGTGAGTCATATTTGGGGGTAAATGCTCTATAAGAACAGCAGCTGCTGTTGTCATTTTTTAAAAAATCATCATATCCTCTCACTCACTTCTTACTTAATCAGGGGGCAGGACCTGGAGATTTTGCCCACATTGATACTATTGACACGGTCCTCTCCTTTCTAATCCCTCTGTTGTAGACTTCTTACATACTGACTGCCATAACTTGACTCATCACCTTGATCTAGTCTAGCCCCTCTTTCTTATCCATCATCGATACTATACCCAGCCTGATCTTTCCAAAATAAACAGATGTGAACTTCTCCTTGAAGTCCCTCATCTGCTTACAGAATCAATATAAATTCCCTAGTTTTTCCCGAAAGGCCCTGCAGGATCTGATCTTCTGCAGCCTCAGTGCACACTGACACACCTGTTTCTGGACACACACTCTACCCTCCACTGCCCTGAGTTCTCCATCCTATCTTGATCCCCCAATGCTGGCATTCGCATGCCTCAGTTTTCCCCTGTTTTCTTCCTGCCTTCTATACATCTTCCCCTCTGCCTAGCTAGCATCCACTCATCTTCAGCTTTGTGTTTGTAGCACACTACGCATGGTTGGTGCTCAGTGAATGAATGAATTAGCTCTTAGCTAGATAAGTGGATACAGAATGGCCAGCATCTTTAGACTTGAGGTCCTCTCAAGTCTGTGACCCCCTCCCTAGGGGGTTGGCATGGTTGGAGACAGATAGGATCTTCAGATGAAGACCCTGGTTGGCAGCTGAGCCACCAGGAGATCTGGAGTCTGCACCTGGGAACTTGGGCTGAAGAGAAATGGTATCGCTGTTGCCATAAGTTGTCTGCTTTATAAGCAGCATGAAAACTTATTTGTGAGTTATTTGAATTCAAGTGTATACAGCAGCTATCCCATCAGGAATTTATCTAGAGCTGCTGTTTGGCTATTCAGAATTTAAATTGTAATTACCCCTATGTATTCCCTGCAGAAACAACAGTTCTTTGCCCCCCACCCCCAAACAACAACCAGCTAAAAGTAGTTGTTTGTAGTTACCAGGTGCCAAATCTCCATTACCGGAAAAGCAACACAGCCAGGCCTGCTATGCATCCAGGTCGTAGGATCCTGCACAGCTGTGATCAGAATCACATTGTCATCTGACAGCTTTCTCTGGAAGGTTTGGGGGCTCTCAGCTAGTCTTGGCCTGCTGTTCTATGAGAAAGACATTTAACGCCTCCCATCTTCATGTTAAGCTTTTACTTCTTTGGAAAACACAAGAAGTATGAAAAGATTATTCCATTGCATGCATGTTCTAAACAACTAGAAATCTAAGCCTTCTTCCTTCATGAAAGGTGCGGAGATTCTTTGCCTTCCTCCCATAAGGGGCAGAGCCCGTGGAAGGCGTTTGAGAATTGGCATCTCTTGGACTTTCATGCTCAGATACACAGGTGTGCCTGGAAAAGAACCACATGGTCCATCCACTGGGCATCTTGTAAATGCAAACCTGTATTAAAGAGAATGCCGTGACCAGGGACAAGGCTTCGTCTCTAAGACTAGGTTGCTCTCTTTATATATATGCTGTTTCAGTGAACCTTTTACTGAAGTATAACATAGTTAGGAAAATACAGAAATCACAAGTGTACAGCTTGAATTTTCAAGTTGCCCTCTTCACATGTTAATATATAACAGATTAATAATTTCGGATTTGGGGTTCCCACCACTTTCTTGTTTAATTAAGGGGTTGGGGAGGACAGAGAGAGGAGTGACTGCCGCTCTGTTGGCGCAGCTTTTTAATAACCTTCCTTTGACGCTCTGTTCATGGAGGCCAAGTTTTGTTTTCCTCGCGGTACTGTCTGAGCCACTCATAGCCTGTCATTTTTACCTTCAATTCTGTTTCTTTAGCCTTTTAAATACCTGCGTGAATTCCGTTAAAGCCACGCACATACATAAATGGTCTGCTCCTGCCTCTGTGTGTCAGGTAGGATGGTGTCTTCCACCTAAATTCAATAATCGGTAGTATTCTACCATAACTGCTTTATTCTCTTTTATATTTTATATGTAGATTTGGGGAGGGTGTACTATTGTTGGTATATTGTATTTCGGTCTTCAGCAGACTCACCCCGCCGAATACTTCTGCAATCACCCCCTCTGAGCAATGACAATATTGTATATAATAAGAAAGTTGGCCTTGGCTGGTGTGGCTCAGTGGATTGAGTGCTGGCCTGTGAACCAAAGGGTTGCCGGTTCGATTCCCAGTCAGGGCACATACCTGGGTTGCGGGCCAGGTCCCCAGTTGGGGGGCGCATGGGAGGCAATTGCACATTGATGTTTCTCTTTCTCTTTCTCCATCCCTTCCCCTCTGTCTAAAAATAAATAAAATCTTTAAAAAAGGTTAGTGATGATTCTATAATATTTTCTAATATCCAGTCTATATTCAGATTTCCCCCGTTATTCCAAGAACGTCAGTTTCGGTTTTACCATTTGAACCACAGTGTGCTAGCGTTTTGATCTCTTGCACTGCATTGCTGCATCCGAGAGCACTCCGGGGGCTGTGGCAGCTCCGTGGGGGAGCACAGCGCAGCTCTTCACGCGTGTGCACCAGGGAGCCATTTTCCCAGGAGAAGACTGCACTCGCCTGTCTGTGGCTGGCAGTTTCCTTCCTTGCTTGAGGCAGCAGTGGAGGCAGGAATGAATGAATAAGAATCACCACTGTGAACGGGCCGCTTACAACTTTTAAAAATCCGGGAATGGCTATTTATTTAGTGAAGCTAATTGAGTCTGATGCCAGTGGCTGAGGCAGCTGGGCACACACATTGTCAGCGACCAGGAACCGTCTCTTGTGTGCTGGTTTGCCAAAAACCTGTTGTCACTCTAGCAAGGAGCATAGCTTGGGGCAGAATATTTGGGCAGGTCTCGGGAGTTTTCCAGGCATTTGGACTTCATGGTAAAATAGACTTTATTACTATTTGGTACACTATAAAATTTATAGAATAACTGAACAGATAGTGTCTCGAATTCCATATGTTTGTCTAACCTCTCCATTTCCCTTGTTGTGTAAATTTGTGATTATCATGTACATTTATTTGTGCGTGGTGCAATTAGTGAGCTCATATTCGTGCATTATTATTAGCTGTAGGTCATAGTTTGTGTTAAGGTTCCCATTTTGAGTTGTGCCGTTCTCTGGGCTTTGATAAATGCAGAATGTCAGGTATCTATCATTATAGTTTTATACAGGATAGTTTCGTGTCCTAAAAATCCTATCCTTCACCCATTCACCCCTCCCTCCCTACCCCTGAGCCCTTGGCCACCGCTGGTCTTTGTATCGTCTCCATAGTTTTGCCTTTTCCAGAATGGCAGACCGTTGGACTCATACATTACATAGCCATTGCAGACTGACTTTTTTCCACTGACTAATGGGCATCGAAACTTTCTCCGTGTCTTTTGGTGGTTTGATAGCTTATTTCATTTTATTCCACTCTAGTGGTATCCTGCTACACCACATTTTGTTTATTCATTTGCAAGTCTTGCTGTTTTATTTCTAAACAAAAGATAGAACATTTCAGCACATAGTAGGTGTTTGACAAATAATTCTTAAGGGACCTAGTTAGATTGAATCCTTAATTTTTCTGGCAGGTATGGAGCGCCCAGGGAGGGTTGTGATGGAAAAGGCAGTTATGTTGTTAGGCACCGATTTCTACTCATGGTGGTTATTGTTTAGGGAGGGAGCATCTCACCCTGCAGTGGCTTCGCCCAGCAGCAGTGGCTGGCTTTGGTCTTGGTTTCCAATAGCAGTTTACACATTCTTTCTAGAACCGTACTAATACAGTAGCCACTGACCACGTGAAGCTGTTCGAATTAAAATTGATTAAAGGCAAGTAAAATAAAATAAAAATCATCGGGTCTGTTGCATTAGCCACACTTCAGCTGCCCGGTAGCCATATGTAGCTTGTGACAGTCATTTTGGACAAGGCACATAGGAGACATTTCTGTTGTCACAGTAAATTTCATCAGACAGCCTTGATCTAGAGCATTCACGTAGAAGGACGGAATTGAAATTAGTTGACCAGGCCGAGTCTGGTTTCAGCGCTTAACTGTTTTGGGCTGTGGCAGTTTTACAATGGCAGAGAGGAAGGCCCGAGATTTGTTTGCCGGAGAAAAGTTGCTTAAAATAACTTGCTGGGGATAAAAAGGTTACCGGGGCCAGCGGAGCTGTGAAGCCCTCCTGGTGTGACGGCCCCCGGGAGGCAGGGCTGGACAAAGGGCCAGGCCCTTGACCAGCCAGTGTTTGGGAGTTTTACAGATCTCAGCTCTTGCTTCTTTGGTTTGGTGAAAAAGCAGAGGCCTTCTCTAATTTGAGGGGTTGGGGTGGGTGTGGACAGCGAGTTCAACTTCACAACTAATAAATCGGCAAATTGTGTATCTGTCCCTTCAGTCAACCCCTGTGGTTGTTGGATGCCTGGAATGTGGAACCTGAATGAGGATCAGATATTTGCCATAAAAATTGCAGCTCATTGCCTCGGAGTCGAAATGACTCTTATTTGGGGACAAAGCAAATGGCAGTTAAGTGTTCTGGCCTTCTCCCTGTTTGGCCAGCTCCTTTGGGTTCGATGAGGTCTAATTTCCTTCGTGCGATAAGTGCCCTGCTGACACAAAGCATTATGGGCTGTCAGTCTAGTTAGATGTCAGTTCTGTGTTCATTGTATGTATGGCATTTTCATAAAGACTTTGGGTTTCTTTTTTCTAAACAGAAGTACAGATAACAGATATGACGTGAAATTGTTCTTTTCTTTAAAGTCTAATCTGGAAATTGGCTCATGATGTTGGTGAGGGTTTTTAATATAATTTAAATGAAAATGTCAAATTACGCTCTGTGCACATAGTAGCTTTCCATGTTGACTTTTCGCTTTTTGAAATGCTTGAGTTTCTAAGAGGCCTAACGTGGAAAGGCAAATTTGACAGAATAATGTATCTACTATAATTCCCGAGAAAAGACTTAAAATATTCTGGTGTTTGAAAGTTCAGTCAGGATGTGACCGCTAGGAATCGCAGGGGTCTATAAACACAGGCTTAGAATTGAGAGTTTCCTCTAAGAATAGGCACAGAGAAAACAGTATATTATCTTGCAAATGAAGAATGGGAAATGCCAGATCTCAAATGAAGACAGATTTCCCTTTAATCTTGCAGCCCGTGTCACCTGCTAACCAACCCTTACAAGACTCGCTGAGGTTTAATCAGTATTTAATAATTATTGCATTTGTTCAACCGACTTTTCTTTTCAAAGCAAACATGTCCCTTGAATGAAAGGCAGGATAATGGATGGATTTCTTATATCTGCTATGGTTTTAATTTAATTTTTAAAACTATGTTTTAATTTCAATACTGCTTCATGTTAGCAAAGTCTAGAGAAATTGATTATGGTTTCTTAGCATGGGATTGTTTCCTTAAAAGCCGTGAAAGGGACAAGAATCAATATTAGTGATTTCCAAGTGGCAGCTTTTTACAGAGGCCCCCAGCACGATTGATTACAGCCGCTTTTGTAAAGGATTTTAAAAGAATAATCTGTATTAAAAACATTATTCTTTGGTATGAGCTTCAACAGTTCCAAATGGGTTTCCATGGGGGCTGCACTGCAATGTGTCTCCTTGAAGGGATTGTGGCTGTCACCGGTGGGCCTGGGCAGCGAGGCAGAGGAAAGGCTATTAGGTGAGGACCTGTTGGCCTGCATGCCAAAGAGGTTACCCGGGCAGCTGCAGTCATTCAGCCTCCAAAGCAGCAGGGGCAAGAGGCAAGTCATTTTTCTACGAGCACTGTGTAAGGTTAAGCAGCAAGAAGAGTCAGAAGTATGTCTTTGTTCCAGAGCCTTGGCCAGAGGCAGGTGCATTCTGTCGAAGAGAGGAGTAATGGAAGCTAATAGCTCCCCAGCCTCTGTGTCCTGAGACCCGTGTAGAGAGGAGAAGACGCGTCTTCATGGGCATCTAACACTTGAGCACCATGACCAGGTTGTTCTCAGGCTGCATGCTGATCTTGTTCCAATTAAATAATAAACTTGACTCTTGGTAGAGAGGCACTCTCTGGAGGCAGTGTGCCAGGAGCAGTTAACTGTATTAGAAACAGTCCCATCTCGAAAAACGAGTGACAGGGCCCAAGTGAGAGACCTTTAGTGTGGCCTGGGCTCCCGTGGTTTTTAATTCTCAGTAGGGCTCAGTGGTCTCTGGGAAATGAAGATGTAACAGGTAGCCCAGGTGGCTTTCATCCTAAAGGGAGTGTGGGGGGTGTTATATAGATCTTGCCCTTGGTTGCTTCACAGAAGGCCTTTGCAGGAATAGGGGAACTCATTAATATGCAAAGGATGGAAGATCCTGAGGATCTGGGGATTTTTAGAAAACAGTGTTCGGTTTATCATCATCAATTTTTATTTGGTACCCTTGGATGCCAAATCACCACAGAGGCCGTTGTTAGGGCTTGCTTCACAACTGAGGGAAACAGCTGGTAGACTGCTTTTATTACTGGATTCACTTGGAGGGAAAAAAACATTCCTTCAGGTGGTCAGATGGGTTTTTGACTCATCACTATTTTCTTTTCTTTATGCCCCATAATTTTGGAAAATGAAATGCCACGTCTCTTGTGAAATGGTGCTTTTGAATGTATGTTCCAACTGAGACTTAATTATCACTGAATTACTGTGAATTGCCCCCTCATTTGGGGGCAATAATAATAATAATAATAATAATAATATGCTCTTTTAAAACTTATTCTCTCAAGTGCTTTTTAAATATTATTTTTTTAATTGAGCACATAATTTTACCATCTTGACCAGTTTCCTTCCTCCCCTCCAACTCCACATCCTGACGTCACGAGAACAAGGGTACACGGTTCCATCAGCAGAGTGTCCTCATGTGGAGGTTCTGATGGGGGGTAGATCAGAAGGATGAAGGCCGCACTGAGACGGATTAGGTTACATTCTGGATTTTTTAAGGCCTTGGCCACATGTTGGTTTGCACAGTCAATAAAAAATGTGTTGTTGGTGGAAAAAATACCACTGTCCACAAGTCTCCTTTCCTCTTCGTTTGGCAAGACCATAAATGTTACCTTCAGATAAATTATGCAGAACCAAGAGAAGTGCTTTCTGAAGTGCATTTGCTGAGAGACGGCACAGGGCCTGTGACTGTGTGCACACTCCACACGTAGCACGGCCTTTTGGCTGGCTCGTGTTCCTGCCTCATGTGTGGCAGGCCAAGGAAGGCTCCGTTTCTCGGGAACTTTCATCCAGGGTCTCTGATGGATGTTACCATCTACTCTCATCCCTTAAAACCCCTTCCTGGTTCCTCCATTAAGGAAACAATTTCTTTAAGAGCTGGTTGGCCCTCACTGTTTACTTGGTTGAAAAGTTTGGTCAGAAGGGGGGGAAATTGGGACAACTCTGATAGCATAATCAATAAAATATACTTAAAAAATCCCTTTATAATATAACAAAAAGAAACCCAGGGCCTGGGGCTGTGAGTCTTGGGCAGAATCAGGGTGTTATTCCAGTAGATATCAGGAATGTGAATAATCTTTGGGCCCACGGTGCAGACCCCACTGTGAGTTGGCTTCGAGTATTAAAAGTTCAGAAGAGTTTGACTCCGGCATTGAAATCAGTGGTCTCATCACCTTTTGATTATCCCCTTCTGCTTAGCTGTTTCTTCCCAGCGTGAGGAACCAGCTGCAAATGTCATCTTCTTTGAAAAAGCCCTGCTAGGTTACGTAGTCGCTGTGCCGACCCAAAGGTTTTCTGACATCAGAAGACGGACAGGCAGAGTGAGAGGCTCTCCTTACAGACAGAAGAGGTAAGCGTAGTGGAAGGGCCCCGAAAACCGGGAGCAGAGTGGAGCACCTGCAGGGCTTGCTGGCTTGGCCGCTGCTGCTTGGGACCAAGCTGGAAGTGCACTCATTCGCTGGGAAATCCGGCAGCCTCACCTTGCCATGGCGTGGCTTCCATGCTTTAAATAGACCAGGAAGAAAGAATAGCTAATGAGATGGGTAATTAGACGCAGGAAATTTTAGAACCAAGAATCTTGTGATGGACTTTCCATTTTACTGTGACTTCAGACAAAGTGGGAGTGGTCCAAGCACGGTTGTCATTCTGTAACACTTTTCCTGAAGTATGAAGCATTTTTCAGGCTTGTCATTTATACACTAATATGCTACTTAGATTTTTAAAAATATAATGCCCCTGTCTCTGTTTGAATGCATTTCCTGTTAAATAATCCATAATTAAGTTTTCAGAAGCCGTTTGTACACTGGAAGCTCGTCCTTGGTCATTCGTGGCCATGACTCATTGGTCTTCTGCTTTCTGTACATTTACCACCATATATATATATATATTTTATATATATATATTTTATATTTTATATATATATATATTTATTTATTTTAATGTAACAGTAATAACACTTTGGAAAGAAAGCATTCACAAGCCCACCTCACCCTTCCTCTTTGTTTTCCAATCCCGTTTTAATGCTTGGTCACATGGATATGAAATTTTAATAGAGTTGTGATATTAGAAAATATCACAATAGCATATGCTTTTTAAATTCAGTGTGTAGCCTGAACATTTGTCCTTGTTGCTCCGTGGCACATGATGTTTAACGGCTCTGCTGAGAAGGTCCGTGTGTCGTGCGTAACTGAGACGTGGCTTCGCTGCCCTCGTTGGCATGTAGGCTGTCTCAGTGATCTCTCCTGGTTTTCAGGTGCCGTGTGATCGACATGCTCCATGGTTTTACTCTAACGCAGTGGTCAGCGCCTTAGCTTTGCCTGTTTTTAGTCTGTTTCCTTAGGATAATTCCTGAGAGTTGAACTTTCTGATCAGATGGTATAAAACATTTCAGATTTTCTTAAAATGCATTGCCAGAGTGCTTCCCCAGAGGGCTTACGCCAGTTTCTGTTAGGTGGCGTCTAGTGAATAGTCCAAGCTTCTCGTCACAGGCCAGTAGTAAAGTGTCCATATTCCTATTATTAAATTCGGTCTCAGTGCTAGCTTAGACCTCTGCAATGCAACAGGCTCATTTGGAAATTCTATTTATCAGCTGCTGTGGAGCACAGGTTCTTTCTCTGCATCCACTGAGCCTGGAAGGCAAGGTCTGCCCTTTGGACCTAGGGTCTTTCCATTTTCCTGTCCCTTGCGCTTCCTGTAGCATTCCGTCAGCCCCCACTAGGGTGGAGATATAGGTGGCTGTGCCTCGGGGCTTCCAATTATAGCAGTTGAAAAACCCTTAGAGTGAATTATTAAATCTAAACCAGAGCCTGTTGGCTTCCTGCGCTTGCCTTGGAGTCTGTTCCATTATGGTAGTTTTTACACAACACTTCTGAATTAGAAATAAATTCCAAATCTCTTTTTTTCCCCTCCTCTCCTGCCAAACTCCACCAGGAAATAGAATTTCATTATTTCAGTTAGAATATATTAATACTGACCCTCTCCAGCACTTGGGACTTTTCAGGTTAGGCTCACATGGCTTCTATTTTTACTCTAGTCTAAACTGCGGTCATATGGATAGCAAAATAAATACTGAAATATTCTAGTTTGAGTGGTGGGGAGGCAGCATTGCTTATAATAACATGGCTCCAAACTTCTTCCCTCTGTTTGATATTCCAAAAAAGGAAGAAAGCAGGACTTGGAGCACATCTGTAAGTAATGAACATTTCCCTTTTGTGTGTCATGCATATTCAACATAATCCTACGCAAAGTCCCGGGCGTTGCTTTCATATACGTTGCTTCAGAGAGCCCTGTTTTTGTTGCCAGCAAATTTAATTCAAGACAAAGGTCACTTCCCTTCTCTCTGGATCAGGAATCCAAACCCTTCCCCACAAACAGAAATAAGAACTATTGGTGTATTCTGCTTTTGTTTTTTACCCTCCCCTGCCCCTCCCCAGTTGACTTGCTGATAGAAGAGGAAGAAGACTAGTTTTTGTTTGGTATTAGCAATAAATCGATTTCAGGAGGAGTATTTTTTAAAAGCCTATTGATCGGATTTTGTAATTCAAATGTTTCGGAATTTTCAGAGTGACATAAAGTGAAAGTTGCTTCCAGGTGAGATATTTTTCTTGGAAATAGTTGTCGTTGTCATTTCTCTAGTGTACGAAGTATACGGTCTGTCAGGAATTTGAGGGCAAAGTTTAGATTTCTTTCTGCTCAGTTTATTTAGTTAAGGGTTCTTAGAACTTTGTGAAATGTTGGCTTATAGAAACTAGGGTTTGGGTCACAGGAGTTTGTAGGTGATGTGCCAGCGATAGGCTTATTGGTAGATGAGCACATTCTCATTGAGTATCTGTGATTAGGGCTGTTCATGGTTACCGTGTTCCAGATTAAAGAGAAATGGACCTGGGCCTGGGAGGCTGGCATCCTGCCTGTTCTGTGTGTTGTGATGCTGGGGAGAGAAGGAGGCGTGCGGCGTTCAGTTAAACAAGCATCCAAGATCTTCTGGGTCATCAAACCTGAGATGCTCTTGAATTTACCCAACAGACCACTTATTGAGCCCCGTTACTGTTCTGGAGGCTCAACAGACAAACATTATAGGAAGAAAAATAATTGTGAAGTGCCAGCTATACCAACATACATACAGTGAGGCGCTTTTTCTGAACATGATATTGATCCTGTTTAATCATAAATACACAATCAGATGAGCCCAGTGATCCTTTGGCAAGATTTTTTGTTGTTGTTTTTGTTAACATGCTGATTATTGTGCTGAGCATTTTATTAAAGAAAGATTTAATTTGAGCTTTGTTGGCTAGGAAATCTAATTGCTTTGAACCATATTCAGGGTTTTTTTTTAACACAAAAAGGAAAATTTCTACAGTTAAGTACACTAGCTCAGTGTTTGCTTTTTAAGATGCTTTTCAGCCATTTAAATGTTCTCCAAAGAGTAGTGCTGTGCCTCCCTGGCTCGTTGTGGGTATTGTTAATGAGTCGGCCGTTTCTTCTGAGGTCACACTTATCTTCCTGGCAGCCCTCCTCATAGCTAGTTATAAGGCTGAATTCCAGGTTGCCCTTTTGAAAGAGACCTAGTAAGAGAACTAGGTTTTAGTTTTTAGTTTTCCCAGATGTGAGGTAACCAGGTAACTTCTTTCAAAAGTATGAGATCTGTCCAGAAGGTATCCAGACATGTAATAGTAAAAATGGAGACATTTATTGAGGAAGATACAAGGAACATTGTACAGAGGACAATGATGCCTCAGTCCCCTTCAAAGCTGGCACCTTGGGACCTCACATAGTTCTCCCAATCGCCATCAGCTGCCCTGTTGTATTTTCCTGAATCTCATCAATGGTCTGAAATCTCTTCCTTTTCAAAGCTGATTTTAGTTTGGGAAAAAGACAGAAGTCTCAGGGCACCAAATCTGGGCTGTAGGGGGGCTGAGTCACCTGGGTGATTTGATGTTTCACAAAAAAAACCCTGCAAAAGATGTGATACATGAGTGGGCACACCGTCTTGATGAAGCTGCCCATCACCAGTTGCTCATAGCTGCAGTCTTCTGAATCATCCAAATAGTTTCCACGGAGAAATGGTCAAGCTTAACATAAAATTTGCTACAGATCTGTTGCTCTCCTCGCTCAGTCATTTTGAATGTGACAGCCACACAGTACACATGCTCACTCAACAGCATCTACGGCCCCACTTTCTAGTACAGTGAAGTCGTCATTGTTCATGCATGCTCATTCGAGTCCACTCTCCTGGGCTGCCAGGTTACATCAATATCGTGCAAACTGTTCTTGTTATATTAACAATGGCTGGACTGTTTCCAGACAGACCTCATGTGATTATTTCCTTTCAGCAAATGACTTAACAGTTAGGGTCAGTCTTTCGGAAAAATGTGATCTCTGTGCTTTTTGTTGAGCATTTACCCTACCCAGGCTCTTAGAGCACAGTGATTGGCCTGGTAGGGATGTAGAAAACCTCAGACTTGGTGCTGGTCTGGGCTCTCTTCCAGAAATGTACGTTCTAAGTGATGAGAAAGAGTCCCACACTGGGGGAGGCATCCACCAAGAAAACCCAACCTCTGCTGAGTTCCAAATGATTGGTTCAGACTTGAAGGAATACAGACTGTAGGAATCCCGTCATCTGCCCCACCTCGATTTGTTTCAAAAGGTCCATAGAACCAATCATTTTGTCTCCAGTTGCCTGCCACTTGACTTTTCTTAATTTAATTTTATTTTAACTTTCCATTTTTTATGAGCAGCCTGGTTATCCTTCAGCCTCACACGTCACACCCAAATGTGATTCTACCTTCATATAACCTGATTTTTTTTTCAGAATTGGGTTTATTTTCCTAATATGCACCAGGAAATAATTTAAATTCATATCCCCACTCTGTAGAAGGAAGGTGTACTGAAGTGTTTCTTAAAGGAAAAGACCTAGCTTTCTATGTAATTAATTAAGAACCTACTGTACCTATTTGAAGCAGTTCTGAGCTAAAGACCTTTTTTAGGCAGGGATTTAAGAATTTTTTCTCGTGTGTGACCTCATCTTTGACCATGGCTTTTGTATGTATGAGATACAGAATGGTAGAGTAAGCCTGGTACATGACTAGGTACAGGTAGCTGTCTGTAAATAAAACCTTACAAGAAGTGTTTGTAAATACAACATTATTTGCTTATAAACTTATGTATCAGTCATACCTCATGCATTCAATGACAACAGTATGTTTTTCTAGCAATAAACATGAGGTTCTTTCTATTACATCTTTGGTTCACAGGGACACCTGGTAGAAGATACTACAAAACATGAATTAATGCCATTTGCTGTACACGGCTGGGGAACTTACGGGACATCAGGAAGAGAAGAAACTCTCAAGCAAGAACTCTTAACTAATGCAGAATTTTCTCATATGATGCCAAGAATGCTAGTTCTAAAAGATGTTAAATAGATATTCTGGGGGGAGAATTTCCATGCCTAGAGTTTGAAAGTGCTGAATCAAGCACAGTTCAACATGATTATTACCGTTCTTCACAGGCCCTTTTTATGATTATGTGCAAATCACAAGCCAAGGGAGAGGGGGAAGTGGACATAGCACAGCCAACACTCACAGAGTGCGCACCCTGAAGTCTCACGTTGAAGTTCACACAGGCAGCCCTCCCCCGCACCCCACGCCGCCATCTGAGCTGTGGGTCTTTGGGCAAGCCTCAGTTCCTTGGTTGGTAGTAGAGATTGTTGAGATGATTACTCATGAATGTGCCAGTGCTTATAAAACACACTTAGCACCAAATGCCTGGCACATAGGAAACATTTAACAGGTAGCTAGAGCCAATCCTTCTGAACCCCAGGCTGAATGGCTTTGACATGGTAATGTTACAGGTCATTACAGTGCAACAGAAAGGGTCCAGAGGAAGGTGACCAAAGTTTTCGGCCCCATTTTGGCCACTAACTAGACTGGATGATGTTAAGCTAATTTGCTACCGTGGCGTTCTGTCTCTTTTGAAAAAAAATAGGTGATCTTGATGTCTATGATGTCTGGCCAGGCTCTAGGATTATATGTTCCTTTGGGCTATACAGAGGCCAGAATTGGAAAGTTCATCTTAAGGACAAGTATATCATTTCTGAGTGAGTGTGTGGGAGAAATTATTTCATTTAATATGTGTGTTAGTAATAAAATAGTTGATTTAGTCACGTCTGGAAAAATAAGCTAAAGTTACAGCCAGTTTGACACTTGGTAATCACCGTAAAAGTGAGTACACATTTGAATTTAAAGCAGGACGGGATGTGCCTTTATCCTGAAACTAAGAGGCATTATCTGGGTGTTGTTTTCTATGATGTGACACAGAGTGTAGTATCAGGCATTGAGTATTTTGCTGTTATGTGCAAAGAAGGTGAATTTTCTGAAGGTTGGGTCCTGGGGTGGATGGTGTTCATAAATAGTGAGGTTTTCTACTTTCTGACTTTGTTATTCACCTGAGTTTAAACCATGAAGTGATTTTAACACCTACTGCTTCGAGCTTTAATGACCTCCTCGGTCGCCGAGTTTAAGGCATTCAGAGGGTGTGCATCTAGTAGGTAAAGCAGTGTTTCTTTCAAGGAGGGGCTCAGATTTCAGAATAACAGATTCCCACACCTGCGGATGGAAGCGTGAGAGCTGTTCCACGCAGTCCAATGACGAGATCTGTTCAGTTGCTGTCTCGCGACTTTTCTTTGCTGAGAAAATGGACAGACTTGTGATATTTCTTACTAAAGTCAGGATTGGTGCACTTAATGGACTTTTATGCTTAGAGTTAACATTTCTCTTCGTATTTATTACAGACACCATATGCATTTGGGCTGAATCGTTTTAACGGAATCCTCAAGTATGTAGGACCTAGATCTCCGTTGCTTTCCTCAACTTTCCATCCTTAAGGGGGTATATTTCCTCTTAGGGGTCTTATATAAAGGAAGCTGGTGTCACCAGGTCACAGTGGAGTTTTGGCCATAGAGCCGGAGGTTTGGGTAGAAGTGGCACCAGCTGGCACTAGAACTGCAGGTGAGGCCACCTGGTAAAAGAACTTTCAAGACTAAGGCGTTTTTATTTTATCCTATAGATGATAGGGAGCCAAGAAAGGGATTCTAGCCGGGGGGTGGGGGGGGTGGGGAATGTGGTCATGTTTAGGAATGATCCCTCTGTAGAGAATGGATTCAAGGACAAAGACTTGAGCAAGTGACCAAGCACAGGGGTCTGAGTAAGAACTTGCTGCAGTTTGGGGGCTGGAATAGGAGGGATGGAGTTAGGAGACGAATATGTCCCTTGCTTTTCTTCTAAGCACTGTGGAGATACAAACTGAGTCCGAAGTGCATCCTCCTCTGGGAAGAACTGCCTTGTCTTCGTGCTTCAGTTTCCGTGGCTGAGCGTGGCATTTCTCGGTCTGTAGCCTGCCCCCCTTCTCATACCTAGTTGCTTTCCACAACTTCCCTTTGCCCTCCCGTATGCACATCTTTCATCAGTCAAGGGGGAAAGGGCTGAAAGATCCGCTTTGTTTTTCTTCTGTCTTATACCCCAAGCCCTGTTAGCCAACAGTACTGACACTGCCCCACAGAATGGGCGGCCCCAAATTAAACACCCTCATCAAGAAATCCTCCAGGTGGGCGGCTGCTCTGCACTCAGGGGCGCACCTCTGCGCATTTCTCCTGGTGACTTTCGTCAGGAGGTTCTGTCTCATCCAGCAAGAGGATGTTCGGAGTGTGCCCTGAGGTGTTCTACTTCAGGAGGCAGGCAGCTGGCTAGATGTAAAAGCAGTTGTCTTGAGTTACCCCTTTAGATGGCTTTGGAGAGATGCACATCCTCTTGTCTCAAGGAAATGTTGGTGCATAATTCACTTCCCTTTCCAGGTATGTTAACGGCAAAAATCCTTTTAGCCCAGGGTGAGTCTTCACAAAAAGAAATGTGTCCTGTTTGGAAAGGTATTTTTTTTGTTTAAAGGAAAGACACTGGAGGTATTCTTTGAGCATTATCTGCTCCAAAGTGGAAAGCGCCTATTTATTATTAAATTGGACTCTCTGGAGGGATTTGGGGAATTCCTCCTACGCACTTGGTGCCCCTGACATTAGAGTAGGAGATGACTGTGAGTTGGGTGTGGAATTATTTGCACCCCACTGGGTGATGGAGGAACAAATACTTTTAACTGCATTTAAGCGCATGAAACGTGTTGCCAGCTCCTGGACCACCCAGGAGTCCTGCAAACCCAAGTAGCCAAGGGCAAGTCAGCTTCTCTAGACACGCCCTGACCTCTGCCCCAACTCTCATAGTAATTCAGGCCTGACAGCTCCTCAAGGAGCCCGTGGTCCTGGGGAAGTCCGATGCTTGTCAGGCTACTCAGTATGCTTGAACTGTGAGAACTGGGAGGTGGCCAGGGTCTCTGGGAGGTGTTTGTGCCCATCTGCCTGTTAGTTTGACAGATGTGTCCATCTGGACAACTGGGTCACCTAATGAACAGAAATTTAATTTATACACAGGGATTAAATATTTTAGTGATACCCACACCGCCTCAAACTTCTTTGACAGAGCCAAGAGGAAAATGAAAGTTATTCAATGAATTGCTAACATGTAAATGGACTTTCACTTACTTTTCCAACTCTTAGGTTACTTAATTGGATACAGTACAATGAGTATGGGGCAGATGATCACCCAGGCTTAGAAGTGAGGGATTTTAATGACAGGAATCCCGGTGGGTCTTGCAACATGAGTTAACACGGAAACCTGAGACAAAGTCTAATTTGTTTTAGGTAATTTCCCTTGACAAATATTTGTTAAGTACCCGTGCACTTTGAGAGGGGCAGGGAACATACACAGGCCATTGAAGACCTGCCTTCAGTGAGTTGTACTCAGCTGAGGGGCAGGAGAAATACATCTGTGATAGTTAAAAGAAGCAGCGACAGTTTATGTCTTAAATTGTCCCTATGCTACAAAATCCAAAATAGGAGTTTACAACTAGGGAACACAGAAGGACTGGAGAAGTCAGAGGTTGTTTTGGAGTAGGCAGGATTTTAGAAAGAATGAGAAGGTCCTCCAGGTGAGGTGCGCAGGACAAAGGTTAATTCAAGCAAGACCGAGAATTGCTTTTAGGTGGGAGCCCGAGTAGCCCAAGCAGCATTAGCTGAGCGCCTCCTATCGGCCAGGCACTGTGACTGCAGGGAGTAGGGGTAGACAGACGATGAACTGAGGTACAGTGTCTTCCCTCCAAGGAGCTGTGAGTATAACAGGGGTCATTTAAGTTGATAGGAGAGCTATGGAATGCAGGGCTCTTGATATGGTTCGTAAGCTTTGGGAATTACGGCCTGGAATGGTGATAGCCTTGGAAACGGTATAACGCAGGATGGCCTCAGATCGCAGAGTTAAGCTCTGACCGTTCTAGCAGAAAAATTCCAGCACGCTCTTGGCTCAGGGTGGTCATTCAATGCCTGCACGCCAGCCCACTGGAAAGCCAATCCCTAAGGTTTCAGTTCTCAGAATGTGCCGGTGTGGTGGCTCGGATGAAGTGGGTTCCCATACTTCCCTGTCAGCTGGCCCTGAAGCCTGGTGGGAAGTATGGGCTCAGGTTTAAAATACTTCAGCATCTGTAGCCAGCAGCTGAAACTTGAGAGAATAAAGTGGTAGTGTTGTGGAGGGCTGGACCCGTCTGTCCTCCTAGGAAGGCTCCAGTCAGAATAGAAAGTTTTATTTTAAGAGGAAATCTGATGAAAGCCAATGTAGTAAGGGAAACATTTTTTATAATTCCCATTAGGAACAAACATTCCATTTGAATTTTAAAAATAGGACAATAATGGCATTTACCTGTTTCCAAACACAAACATTGTGTAGAAGCCATGAGTCGGCTTTATTTGTTTCTGGGCTTTTATGAGCTATTGGTGGGAAAATAACCAATTTACTAAAACCATTTGAAAAAATATATGTCTACTCTGCCTTCACTTCATGCATGGTACCTTTTTGGCAGGATTACGTTGGGTTTTAATACTAACACTCGTACTGAAGAGCTAAGAAGCAGTGGGATTGGTATACTTAGGGAGTGCTCTCTCTCCATCTTCAGCGTGTGGTTTGCTGTCACCAAGTGCCAGTGATATAAAAAGAATGTGCTTGTGTGGGTTTATTTGCGTTTGTCATTAAGGCTCTGCCAAGCCAATGAACCCTAGAAGCGGGCTTGCAGTGGGCTTTCGCCCTTGTCATTGAGCCTCACTGGCGCTGCTCCTTGTACAGTGCCCTGCGTGCTGTCTGCCCACATCTGGGCTGTGGCAGAAGGCTCTAGACTGCCCGGGCGACTGGGGACCTCTTGGCCCTGAGCATGTCCAGGCCTGCAAACACTTGGCGGCCTTGATTTAGCTTAAGCACCATCTTACCTTTGTGTACATCCCCAAGAACATCTTAGGTGATTTCAGTGTTTGGTAGCTTTCCAGTAAGCCAGCGAACTCTGTGACAAAGTGAATGCCTGAGATGGCTTAAAACTGTCACTGGGACCACTGAAACTCGGGTTTAGTGGAATGTAACAAAATACACACTTGATGGGCGCCAAGGACTCTGTGCCATCTTCATTCCATTGGAGTAGGCCACACGGGCTTCTCTGGGGGACTTTCATCTACGCTCAGCCTTTCATGCACGTTGTCAGGGGGTCCTGAGGAAGGGCAGAGCCAGAAATGGGGGCTCAGAGGAATGGAGGAGAAGGCGGGCTGCTCACTGCAGCGTGAACCTGAAGAGGAAGGTAATTAAGCGCATGTGTTCACTTCACACCATTCTGAATCCCTTCTCTTCCTTCCTCAGAGGGCTGAGCTGACGTCTGATAAAGACATGTACCTCGACAACAGCTCCATTGAAGATGCTTCAGGAGTCTACCCCATTGATGACGACGACTATGCTTCTGCATCGGGCTCGGGTAAGGCCAGCTACTGCCACTCTCACCGCCGTTCTCCGTGCTGCACATGCACGGGGACACACACACAGACACAGTGTCCTGGAGCTCATTCAGGGAGGTAGGCAGGTACACAGTGGTTGAGAGCATGCTCTTTGGAGTCCAGGTGCCTGGGGGTGAATTCTAGCTCTCTGTCACCTCAGCTGTGAGGTCGCGGGAGTGTATTTAACTTGGCTGAACCTCGGTTTCCTCATTTATAGAACAGAAGGCCACTGCCACATCGGCTTGCTGTGTGGATTAAAGGGGTTGACGCATCTGTGGCTCTCAGAGTTTGCTGCTTGGCATGTAGTCAGGGTTCTGTCGACATTAGCTTTTAATTTTTTTGTTAAGGCTTTTATAGTGATACCATGAAAAGCACCCTTAAATAAATCCCTCGAACTACCGGCCCCATATTGAAGATTGTGGATGAAACCAAGGAGAGCTATACTTTCTTACTCCTAGAGTATTGCTCAAAAGTAGGAGGATGTCGCAGCCAGGTAAAAACGATTGCACAGAGCTAGCCTCAGCACAGGGCTAGCCTCAGCTCCTCGGTGTATCAGCTGTCTGTTGCTTCAGTAATGCTGCATAACAAAACCACCTCAAAATGTAGTGGCTAAAGACAACAGTCATTTATTCAGCTCACCACTCTATGGGTCTGCATTTTAGGCCAGGCTAAATGGGCCCCCGCACATGTCAGTGGTCAGCTGCAAGTTGGGTATGCAGCTTCGCTGATCTTGACTGGACTCTGACATGTCTCTGGAGCAGCTGGGCACACTTGGCTCTGGTCCATATGATCTCTCATCCTCTAGCAGGCCAGCCATTTGTTCCCAGGCTGGAGGCAGAGATCCCAAGGGAGCAGAAGTGTGCAAAGCCCCTTAGAGCCTAGGTTTAGAACTGGCATGGCATCACCACCGCATTGTATTGGTCAAAGCAAGTCACAGGGCTTGCTTTCCTTTCATTGCTCCATCTTGCAACAAAAGGAGCTACAAAGTCACATGGCAGAGGATGTGCAGACAAGGGGGAATAAATGATCCTGGCTGTTTTTGCAGTCTCCCATACCTAGCAAATGTTTCACCCATGCCAGGAATGGCCCCTAAGAAGCTGAGAAACAGTTTGTGCATATATTTACCTAATGATCAAGTCAGGAATTTGGGATCAGCAGCATGCTAGGGAAGTGTTATCCAGGACCTTTCTTGCTTTACATTTTCATTGTAAATTCAACAGATAGTAAAAGTTATGCTGGACATAGATGTCTGATGATCAGGTTGGCCTGGGCTTCAGAATGACCCAGAACAAATTAAAATCAACTGTGTCTCTGGTAGGGCTCTAGCTGTGTAAGAGTGAGTTCTTTACGTTAGAAAATGGCAAGTCTGAAAAAGACAGGAGAGGCGGTGGCTGACCCAGTAACAATGAGCTTAGGGTGCAGTCCTAATATAAAAATAGCCCTAGTTATTCTTGGGAGAGTGATATATATTGCACACACAGATTGAGTGTGAAAGGAGTGTTTCTCCATAGCCCACAACTCTATTAATATAGTTCACTCATGGCACCTCTTTTTTTTTCCCCTTAACACCTCAAAAGTGCTTTGTAACTGTCATCTTCAAAATGTCCTAGGAAATAATAAATATGGGAACTTTTCTGTCCCTGTTTCACAGATCTTAGAATCTAAGAGTTGTTAGAGATCTATAGCAGTGGTCCAAGTCATTTGACCAATTTCTGCCAAGATTGGCCGTAAGTTTCATATAAGAAAGCAGATATACAGTCCTGCTCCTGTGCTAATCCCGCCTCTCCCCTTCAGGGTGAGAGGGGTTTTGAGTGGGTCATTTGAAATCCCGAACCCACTAACCAGATAGATCGAGTTGAGGCTTCAGTGTGGGCTGGCATGGCGTCACCTTGACCCAGCCTGGGGCAGATGATGGCTGCAAAGCAGTTCATCTTTCGGACTCTGGAAAGCCCTCTTCACTGCCCTGAGGGTGTTATTTCTCAGCTTAAAAATAGTAGAAGTTGCAGGTAAAATTTGTAGATCAGGTACTGTGGTCAGACGCTGTTCCTATCCTTCTAACATCACGGTAAGGACATTTTTATTACTGTCTCCTTTTTTCCCAGAAGAAAACCTGGGGCACAGAGAGATTAAGTCACTTGCTCAGGTCCCTATTAGAATGTAGTGGAGCTGGGGCACAGACCAGGGAGTTGGGCTTGAGAGTGTGTTCTCTTTCACTCCTTTGCTGGGCAGCCTCCCTCAGTCACAGAACCCACTCCAGAGTCAGGACACCCTGCCTAGCTGATGGCCAGTCCCAGCTGGAAACTGGGGTACCCCATGGCTTTGGCCAACATTATCTCTGTTTTCACTCCTATGAAGCTATCCTGTGGGAAAGCAAATGGACGGGACGAAAATGGCCAAAGGGCCAGAGGGTACTTTCCAGGGTGGACTTAAGATGGGCGTTAGTGAGTATGAAAACTTCACCCACTCACTTAACATTTCCTAGATAATTGCTCCATGCCAGACACTTTACCATGTTCCTGGGACACAGGGATGAGAAAGACATGGTTGCTGTCCTCAAGGACCAAGAGCCTGATGGAAGAAATGTAGAAATGAGAAAGAGTAATTTAACACCATGTCATGGGTGACATAACCTAGCAAAGTGCTGTGCATCACACATTTAAGGGTTAAAGGTAGAGCTCCAGTTAAAGATGGCAGATTGAACACACACACACCTTTCAATACTCAGCTTAAGTGACGTAAAGGAATTGAGCCTCAATTCACATGACCAAACCAAACAGTTGACAAGACAAACAGCAGCGTTCTGAAAGCTGGGAGTCAGACGGGCTGGAAGTGATGGACTTGGCAGATAGGAGAAGGCTGAGTCAGCCGGCAGTGGGCGTGGGGCCGGGCTAGAAGCAACCCACTGAACACAGCAGATCCCCCTGGGGCCGGGAATGGTGGCACTAGATGGGGGTGGAAATGGTACTAAATGCAGGATAACCAATCAAAATTCTGTTTAAGAGGCAAGCAGTCCAAGGAGAACCGTGATGAGTGTGAATTGTAGAGTAGTAGTCAGAAGCAAAGACTCCAGAGCCAGAGTGCCTGGGTGAGCACCCCAGTTCCGCCATACCCCAGCTGTGTCCTTGGTGAATTGTCCGATGTGTAAAGGCTCTGGGCCTCAGCTTCCTCACATGTGAAATGTGGGAAATGGTAGTACCCATTGCACTGGGCTACATAGTTAATGTATGTAAAGTGTTTAGACCAAGGCCTAGCACATAATAAATACTATATAAATGTTGATTGTTCAAAAAGAAACAGCAGCAGCAAGCAGATTCCCTGATTCCTTCCTACCATAATGCAGCAAAGGGACGCATGCTCCCCGCCTCAGAAGAAAACTGGAACTTTATCATCGGGAGAGGACAGAACAGAGGGTCTTTGGACTGGGAGTGTACCAGGCGCAGACGGAGCTAGGGTATGAGACCGAACACAGAGAGAACAGGTCCCTACGCTAAGAGTTATTAAATGCTGAGCTATTCCCAGTTGTCTCTGGAACACTGGCAGCCTGGCCTTTACGCTCTCCGGGGAATTGGATCAACTCAAAGGCCACAGCTCCACTATATGATACTTGCATTGGGAGCTGTCCGACAAAACACGGGGCTCTGTCTTGACTCACGATGCCCACAATCTGACAGACCTCTCCTGCGTGCCCAGATCTTCTGGTCAGCATTCAGGGGTTCCCTCTTAGATGGAAAAGACAACCAAGGCTCCCCAGACATTTATGGAAAAAATTGTAGTATGAAAGATAGAGACCCCCCCACATTCCACAACTGGGAGAGGACAGAAACTCACAACGAGCAGAGAACTTACAAATGTGTTACATTTGGAAAGATAGGAAGATGCTTTAATGGTGAAACAAGAAGAGGAATGAAAAAGGAGCATTCTAAGAGCTGGAAAAGAGACCTTGGAGAGTGGAAATATTGTGTCAGAAATGAAAAGCTCATTAGAAGATGAGAAGATACAGAGCATATTTATTCATGTGTTTATTCCACAAGTATTTGATACTCGCCCACCACATAGGGGAACAGATACCATTCTAGGTGTTGGGAATACGTCAATAAAGAAAACGTAGCCATGCTTCGCTGGTGGTGGAATAATTTTATTTATTCCTTTCTGTATTTCCATGTTTCCAACTTTCATCAGTGAAAATGCATTCTTTTTTTTAAACATGGGTTCTTTTTTTTAAGTAGAAAATTTTTAAAAGTTTAAGAAGAGAATTAGTGGGAACTGGGAGGAACGGTTTCACGATGGGGCGAGCGGGGGAGACGATGATGACGATGCTTCTGGGCAGGAGACTGTAAACAGGCATCTCCCAGGTGGGGACATCTGGGCTCCGGGTAGGATGTCTCAGGCACAGAGAATAGTGAGAGCTGAATGTCAGGGTTGAGGGAGAGGTGGTCAAGGAGGCTGCCACGTTTCTGGTTTTGGCAAGAGGGTGAGTGTTTCTGATAAAGATAATAAACACTGTAGGAGAGCTGCTTCAGGCAGATCAGACATCTGCCTCTAACTTCATACACGCTAGCCTGAGGGAATGTTCTACTTTACAAAGCCGCTTCTCTCACACGACAGATCCTCCGCACTCCTACTTCGGTGATTCATAGTTGTAGCTATTGTGAACCAAGGGAGTCTTGAAAGCCCTTAAAATTTTTTGTTTCTCCTTGAAAAAATTTTTGTAAGAAAATGATTCATTGGAGGAGGAGCAGGTCAAGCATATTGTATGTAAAACCTTTCTGGAAAACCAGGTAAGCTAATACAAAAGAGCAGTGCATTTCCAGAGCCCTCATTACTAATAACATATTTACATAACATTTCATGTGTACAAAATGCTTTCAAATATCCATTGCATTTGAACCTCTGAGAATTAGTTATGGTTTTTCCTCACTTACAAATGAAGAAACTAGTACTCCAGCATTAAATGCCCAAGGTCACAGAGCTAATAGATGCCAGGACCAGTACTAGGTTTGTGGCTGAGTTTATTTAGTGTCAAACCCCACATTTATTCCAATACACCCTGCCGTTTCTTCTCTATCTAGTGACTATGCATGCTGAAAGTAAAGGGAACAGTTGGTATATTAAGGTATTTTAAAAAGGAACCATAGTCATAGCCATTGTACTGTTCCTGGCACCTCACCTCTCAATTTCTCAACTGCTTATTACATTAACATGCTTCTGTGAAGAAATTGGGGTATTCACCGTTTGTTTCTGTCTGAGGAAGCCAGTTGGTTTGAATGGCAGGGTTTGAGTTTATTTGAGATTTTACAAATTTGACAAATGGTCCACTTAAAAAGGATGTTGTACTTACTTGAATACCAGGAATGCTCAAATGTAAAAAAGAAAGAAAGAAAGAAAGAAAAGTAAAAACTAGAGCTGGTGATGGTCGGTGGTCAGAGCTGAATCTTAGGGAAGTCTTGACTTTGGTGTCCAGAGGGAAAGCGTGAGCCTGCCGAGGAGACAAGTAGCCAAGAGGGCAGGGGAAGCCGGGAAGTCGAAGTCGCAGGGGCCCCGGGATCATGTACCGAGAAGGAGATGGTGGCTGGCAAGTGACAGAGGTGCTAGGAGGTTCGATTAGATGAGAACCACTCTAGAAAATGCCATCGGATCTAGAAACATGCAGGACATTGGTGATCTTAACAAAGAAGGGTCAACAGTGTGACAGGGACACTCTGACCAGAGAGAATGGAGCAGATGGTGAGGAAACGAACGAGGGAGGAGCCACAGTGTACCTGGAAAGGTCTGGCCGTAAGGAGGGGACCAAGGGCAGCTCCCTCTGATAAGGGGTCGCCGTGGGACTGCTCTCCTTTCTTATGTTTAGCTCTCCTGTTATGCTCTCCCGTTTTGTTAGGTTTTGAAATGGAAAAAGTAGCACGTGGAAGGGAAGAGATTTCACTGAGCAGGAAAGATTGAACATTGCAAATGAAAGAAGGGTCACTTGAGAATGTTCATGCTAATATTTTTTGAAATTGCCAGGCTACCCACAGATCCACTTTTAAATCACTTGTTTATGACGGTGGAGACTGCTGAATTCTTTTTAAGGGAAAAATTCCACACTTTAAAGGTTATATTTATTTATTTTTAGAGAGAGGGGGAGGGAGGGAGAAAGAAAGGGAGAGAAACATCGGTGTGCGTGATAAACGTGGATCGGTTGCCTCTCACACGTTCCCAACCAAGGGCCTGGCTGGCATCCCCGGCCTGTGTCCTGACCAGGAATTTGGTCTGCAGAGTGACACCCAGCCCACTGAGCCACACCCGTCAGGGCAAAGACTGCTGAATTCTCGATGAGCAGGTATTTTGAAAGAACATGGCTCTGTCAGCGTCAACAATAGACACTCTTGCCTGTTGGTGTGGAAATCTGCTTCTTGGTTCATGTGCTCAGCTCATCTTTGCCGCCCTCTCCAGGAGCTGATGAGGACGTGGAGAGTCCCGAGCTGACCACATCTCGGCCACTTCCAAAGATCCCGTTCACTAGTGCTGCTCCAAAAGTGGAAACCACCACGCTGAAAACGCAGAACAAGATACCTGCTCAGACGAAGGTGTGTTTTGTCTTGCATGGCATTGCCAGGTCACTGTAAGTTTAATCATACGGAACAGTTCAAGAGGCCCCATTTAAAAATATGTAAGGACAAATGGTGTTTTTGTTACCTTATTGTAAAGGGCTTTTACTTACTCTTTATGACTGTTTTGACTTTTACTCACTGACTGCTCCTTTTGTGTGTTAAGTAGACTTTGTTTTCAGGGCAAGTTTAGGTTACCGCCAAATCGAGTGGGAAGTACACAGAGTATCCTTACTCCCCGGCCCCCACATATGTACAGTGTCCCCCACTATCAGCCTCCTCCTCCAGCGTGTGCATTTGTTATAATCAAGGGACCTACATCCGCATGTCATTAACATCCGAAGTCCGTAGTGTACATTCTTTGGGTTCTGACAAATGTATAATGACAGGTATCCACCATTACAGGACCACACAGAACCGTTTTATTGTCCTCTAAGTCCTTCGTGCTCTGCCTGTGCTCCCCTGCCAAAGTCTGGCAACCACTGATCTTTCCGCTGTCTCCATGGTTTTGCCTTTTCCTGAACATCACACAGCTGGAATCATACAGTATGTAGCCCTTTCAGACAGGCTTCTTTCACTTAGTAACAGCGTTTAAGGTTCCCCCATGTCTTTTCATGGCTTGATAGTTATTCTGTGTACTTTTATCACTGAGGCCTCGCTTAGATATGAATATTTTTAAAGGGTGGTGCTTTTTAAGGAATCCGCAGCCAAATTAAGAAACAAAACCCTTTTGGTTTTTTATTTGGCTCAAGTGAAGAAAGTTTATTTTCGTTTCGTAAGGAATCTGTTCCGAGTTAAAACCAGCATGGACTTTACATATGCTGAGACAGGTTACGGGATAAGGAGACGCGGGACACTAGTTGCAATACGTTTTTTCTCAAGCTCTCCGCCAGCCCCTCATCAGTAGCATGCTAGCTTTGATCTCTTTCAGTGGTAATGATGAATCTGAGTGCATCTCGATGTAGTATTCATTTTGAGAGCTGACTTATTAAGAGATAAGAAGAGAGCAAAGGTACTAGCTAATGAAAACTGTAAGACTTGTGATTCTGGCCTTATTAATGTTACGTTGCAATTACCTGGCCCCCCACTAGTGGGTAAGCTTTTTAAGTTGGAAAATGCATATTAAAGTTTGAAGAAGGCCCAGGTTACAAATCCTGGATCTGGTCAAATTTCTGAGCTTCTCTGAGCCTATTTCTCATGGGTCATTGAGAAGATTAAATGTGAGGGCAGGCTGCATGGCCTCTGAGGCCTGAAGAACGTTCTGTAAGCCTTAGCTGAACTCGGTAAGAGCGGCCAAGACCGAGCTAATTCGCCAGATAAACATGTGTAATAACTGCAGTAGGCGCAGCACGCTGCTTGTGAAAACTAAGCAACACGGTGGCCCCTTTGGAGCTTACCCACGTGTTGGTACCCAGCTCCAGCAGCAGATAGGATGTGGAAGGCTGTGCCATGCAGGTAGTGATAGGCCTTCTCTGGAGAAAGAGGCACCCCTCTGCGGGCAAGAACACAAGTGGGCTTCCTGCCCTTTCATTTCCTACCCTTATCAGAGCACCTTTGTCTTTCCCCCCTGTTTTCCCCTTCCCCATCCTCTATCCTCTGTCTTCCCTGAGACTCTGAAGAGGATGGTGAATAACCCAGCTGGAAGGCTGTGTCTGCAGATGTGGGGCAGCCGGGTCAACCATCTCCAGACTGATTACTCTCTGTGGGATTAAGAAGGGTCAGTAGCTGGTCAATTTCAAGGTCAGGTGATAGGAAAGAAAGGAGATGCTCTGTGAGCACTGAGGCAGCCACACCTAGCATGGTGCACGAATGCTGGCTGCTCCATAAGTGAATTAAGTTGAATGAATGAAGAAAAAAGAAGGGAGAGGGTGAGAAATGCAAAGTAACAGGTGCAGTCAATGGTAGATGGCTGACCACCTCAGAGCGGGTGTGGCACAGTTTTCCGGTGTGGATGTTGAACATGCATTTGGCTTCACTACATTTTTATTTGGACCACTTGCTGTGACTAAATCTGTAGACATCAGTGACCATTTAGACTCCCTAGCTTGAAGTAAGAAACTCAGTTTTGGCTTTCAGTGATAAAAAGTAGTATCTTAAGCCAAATCTAATTTGACTTAGAGTTCTGGTCAGTTGACAGCGATGGATTAAACATTGATTTAAGCTTGAAGAAATTGGCTTTAAGGAAGTAATTGTGTCAGGTCAATGTAAAGAAGATAGATATTTGGCAGATGAGCTCCGAAATTAAGGATGTCTAAACATCTTAATATATTTGTATTCCTAGTGTCATTTGTGTTCAATGTAGTAATAATAAATTTCATTTATTTATGGGGGATTTATTGAGGGCTACTCATTATATGTCAAATGCCATTCTAGGCACTGATAATTGATAATATTGACAATGAAAAATATTAGTAATAGTGATTAGGTTTTTATTTTGTAGTTATATGGCACAGCTAAATTAAACATTGCCTCTAGGATACTACTCATGTAGACTTTGCTTTTGAATGGGTCTCACAGTGGCATTAATGTCAACATTATAGATATTATTTCTAGTTTGTTGTAAATTTATGTGACAAAAAATAAAAAGAACACAGTTAACTGTTCAAGCGGAACATTGCTCTTAATCTTTTCTTTCTATTACATTTCCATGGCATTTAAACAAGCAGACATGGATGTGACAGACCTTTAATTGGCTTCATTTAATCACCTCTGCTGCCTTTGGTGCTTTCATTTTGCACATCTATGCAAGAGTTAAGGTATTTCTGATTAATTCTACACTGTAGAAAGAATTCTTCTTGGTGAAGCCCCTGCTTCCATACAATAAAACCTTCCTTTTAAAGAATGCACGTCCTCTCCAGGGCACTTGGAAGCTCTGCTCTGATGGACCATTCCTCTCAGTTTGTGGAGCCCCAGTTCTGTGGACCCCTCCTGCCCCGCACCACCCCCCCTCGCACCCCTGAGATGCACGCTGCTTCCTGGCTGCTGGATTGGAAGCTGAGTCAGGGGAATTGAATGTTAGCTCTCTCAAATGACCCCAGGGACTCAAAACACCTACGGGGACATTATGTAATTTTTCTTGACAATGGGACAGAGAAGATGTGGATAAGTTAAACTCATTCTCTGATATCACAGTAGCTGCTTATGTCTACCTCATGTGCCACCAGAACTTGCTTACCTCCTTTCCTTCCCTCTCACACACCTGAGCATCCACCCATTTGAGTTTTCTCTTCCCTTCCCTAATCTCTAGTGCTAATGAGCAGTGCTAATGAGCAGTGAAAATGCTCTTAGGTTAAAGCCCAGACAGTCCGCTCTCTTATCTGTTGAGTGGTATGTCCTTCTGACACGCAGTGGGTAAGAGATGGGATTTCACAAGAAGAAAGGAGAAAACTCAAGCAGAGTACTGCTGCCCAGGAGCTTCCCTCTTGTGCTTTATTTTTGTACATGAAGGCCGGGAAAGACCTTTTCATGTTTTCTTCTCCCACAGTGATGTGAGAGAACCGGGAGACTTGGGGTGCATTTTGTGCAGCTGTGAAATGATCATTTAACCATGGCCTCTGCTTTTTGTGAGTTACAGCATGTTGAGGCTTCAGTCACTAGAAGGTTTCTGGTGGCTTAGGAAAGTAAGACACTTTATCCCACTTGACTACATCTTAGCTTCACTGGGAGTCTAGTGCTCTGTTCACCAAGGCAAGGACCCCTTGACCTCACCTACTCTGAAGTTCAAGTGGATCCACCTGGTCTAGTTTATGGTTCTTCCTAGAGATGCCCATGGCCATGCGGCGCCCCAAGGAGGTGAGATCTTTTGAAGGTTCTTTAACTGTCTAGCGACGAGTAGCAGGCTGCCACTTCCGGTGAACCCTGGCTTTCAGAAAGTACTCAGTCACGTAACTGGGCCGCAGCTCAGAGTCCTAATGAAGACGATTGCCTATCCTCAGGAGGAGCAGTAGCATTAAACAGGATTATCGTCTTCACTAATAGCCCAGAGCAACTGACAGTGTTTTCTGTCAATAGTAATGTCCAGCAAGGACTCCGGGCTCACAGAGAGTAAAGCAGCTCATGTGAACTGAGATTGTCTAACCCAGTGGTTTTCCATAAAAACCATAGAATTGTCTGGAATGCTTTATAAAAAGCAACAACAAAAATCACTGGCAGTTTTCCCACCCCAAACCCACTGAAACAGAGTCTCGAGTGGTAGGGAGTGCTGGCTTTTTTTTTTTTTTTTAACTTCGTAGGTTTCATTGTAACTGTAGGTCATTCACACAAGATGGACAGTGATGGAGCTGAGTGTTAGGAAGCCAACAGATGATTTATATGTTGACATCGTAGGCTGTAAAGCGTCCTGGGGTTTCAGGGAGGTGAAAGATGAGGGAGGGCTTTGTCAAGGGCAAATGGACAGTGAAAGAAGTGGAAGGTTTGGATTGGAGATGGGAGAAATTCATGAACCAAGGCGCAGGTGTTCAGATCAGTTTTGGCAAGCGGCAATAGAGAGGGCTGTGCAAGGTTTCCTCCTGGGCATTAAGCTGGGGGGAGGCTAGAAGCTGCCCGATATGTGCAGTTATGAGGCTCTTGTGAGCACTTGGATGGCACGTGTGATAGACCTGAACGAGGCTGTGGAAATGAGAATCCAAGGGAGGAATGTCATGGGAGAGAGTGGTGAGGGGCCAATTGGCGGGGCTGTGACACAGCAAACTGTGATACAGTTTGGAATGTGCCAAAATAGTAACTCTGGGGGAGGCCCAAAAGCATAGTCGGAAATAGAAAAGCAGGTTGATCTGATTCAGTGCTGCAGCCAAGGGGTAGCGTCCTCTAGGCTGCTGGGCACATAACAAAGCTGACTGGAGATGAGGTTTTGAGAGTTATTAGCTTGGATTTACACTTACAGAATTGTGGAATACCCAAGGACCTAAGAGTGTTCTTCAGTGGTTGGAAAAAAGACTGAGATCCAGAAAAGTGGTGTGACTTAGGGTCACATAGGAGCTCCTCGCAGAACCCAGGTCCCCCGAAGCTCTAGTTGAGGGTTTGCTGAACACATGAGAATGCGTAAGGAAAAGAGAGGATTACACTGGTAGGGTAAGCCTGAGGCCCACTCCCCACAGAGTGGGGTCAGGAAGAACCTTGGAGAGCCCCTGCAGAGAATGCTAAGAGGAGGCTGTCACAGTGCCCTGTGTTACAAGGGGGTGGACTGAGAAGTGGGACAGTGCCACTGGGTTGGAGCAGCCAGAGAGAGATGGTGGCCTGAAGTCAGAAGAGTGGTGAGAAAGTGCAGATGGGCTGAAATGTCAATTAAAGCAACCCAACCACGTCCTTAGTATTGTTCTGAACTCCCTCTCTGCACATGCGATGGCTGTTATACAAAACCATGAACTGCATGAGCTTATCAGGTAGGCTCACCCATTTGGTAAAAACACCACACAAAGTGATTATTCCAGTTATTTCCTAAACCCATTGTTTGGGGGGAAAAGCAACTTGGAAATACACTCATTAAGTTTTAAACACATCAAGAAAAATCTTTACAATCTTTCCCCTTTCCCATACCAGTCACCTGAGGAAACGGATAAGGACAACGTTCATCGCTATGACTCAGAGAGAAAAATGGACCCAGCTGAAGAGGATACAAATGTATATACTGAGAAGCACCCAGACAACCTGTTTAAAAGAACGGAAGTCCTGGCAGGTGAGCAGCCTGGTAGGGGTCAGGTGAGAGGGCCCTGAAACAGGCCTCCCTGTTTGTCTCAGGGAGATTCAGCCGTGTGGGCAAAGCTTGCTGAACGTCACCTTTCTACTGAAAGCAGTCTGGCAGGGGTTGAGGGTAGCATTCCAGAATGAGAGGTAAGAGTTAGGCAAATGTCTTTATTTTCTGTCAACTCCCTCAGCCTTGGCCTTGGCCAGCCATTGTGGGGATCTGGGGGTGGGGGAAGAGGAAAGTTGAGATTGTTCCAAAACAGCTGGTCATGGGGGATGGCATGATGTGAGATTATCAGTCAGTCGGGCTCCAAGTCATTCCAATTTCAAAACAGGAAAAGGAAAAATTCTTCACGGACAAGGCAATTGACACCAGCAACACCCACGGCATTAAGGATGTTTCTCTAATTAACTTATCTGGTGAAAGTATTAGCATTTGTTGTAAAAGGGGAAGATTTGAGAGATTTAGGAACACTTGATCCTGGAAAGGATAGTCCCAAATCCAAGTCTAGGGGGGAAAAAAAATTGCATGTTTTTTTTCTTACTTACTTTTACAAAATTTAAATCAATCATATCATGCTTTGTGTTTTCATTGAAAAAGCAGTTAGAAAATTAAACTATGAAATGTGAGAACTGAAAAGACTAAAGAATCTTAAAGTATGTAATTCATTGAGCTCACAGCCCGATTTTTCTTACTGAGGCTTTTGGGTGATGCTATTAATACAAACCAAAGAGAGTAGTGCACCTTCCTGAGGAGTTTCAGAATCGTGCAATTGCCTGGTTGCTTCGTTGAGTCCAGTTTTCACCTAGTGGGGGGCTTTCCAGTTAAGCCTTTTACGGAAGTGTTGTAAAAAAGATTGGGCTTGACCGAGCCATTTCTGCGCAACTATTGGATCTCTCCTAAAAGTGATCTCCCTGTTGGTGTGTTTCAGCTGTCATTGCCGGTGGAGTGATAGGCTTCCTCTTTGCCATTTTCCTCATCCTGCTGTTGGTGTATCGCATGAGAAAGAAGGATGAAGGGAGCTATGACCTTGGAGAGCGCAAACCATCCAGTGCCGCGTACCAGAAGGCGCCCACTAAGGAGTTTTATGCGTGAAACTCCCACTTAAGTGTCTCTATTTGTGAGATCACTGAACTTTTAAAAATAAAGCTTTTGCATAGAATAAGGAAGATCTTTGTTTTTTGTTTTTTCCATTGAAGAGCCCTTCTGGCACTTTAATGATAAAATCCCGTTGTATTGAGAACTTTTCATGTATTTCTTTAGAACATAAAATTACCACTTAACGTCTGCGGTGTTCTGTGAATAGCAGTGGCAAAATATTACGTTGTGAAAATTCTCAATATCCATGGAATCGGTTTAAACTTTTATGCGCAAATATGGAGTGATTGTTTTCATTCGACGGCTCGAAGAGGAAAGCTGTTTGGTTTGGGTCTGCCATGTGACCGACCCGCCCAGCCAGGTTGGTCTCAGTTTGTTCATTTATCTGTCCTCCCCTTCCCCTCTGCTCTCTCCTTGCGTCCCTCGGAGAGCAAAACTCTATGCCTTTTGTAGCTGTTACGGTGCAATGTGTCTTTGGATAATTCAGATAACGGTAATTTAGTGTATATGTGATTTTCAAATATGTAAACTTTAACCTCCACTTTGTATAAATTTTTAAGTGTCGGACTATCCATTTTACATTTGCTTTGGTTTTCATTACCTGTAGCTGCAGGCAGATTTGCAACAGCAAATTAAGGTGTAAAATTGGATTATTACCAGAAAACTGTTTAGTCATATCTAATCAGATCCTCTTTGCGGAGAATTTGGTGTGAGTTACTGACCGCCCTCAGCAAACCCAAAGATGCTAACAGTATTTTGACAAGTTGCTGCAGATTCCTTTGGCCACTGTATTTGTTAATTTCTTGCAACTTGAAGGTACGTGTAGGGGTTTAAGGAAAAATCAGTTTTTGTTCTTAAAAAATGCATTTAAGTTGTAAACGTCTTTTTAAGCCTTTGAAGTGCCTATGATTCTATGTAACTCGTCACAGACTGGTGTTAATGAGTATATATAACAGTTAAAGAAAAGTTGGTATTTTATAAGCACAGACAATTCTAATGGTAACTTTTTTGTAGACTTACGCATAGAAATAAATTGTAATTTGGGAACATAAAAACTACTGAATAAATCATGTGGCCTAATAATTGACAATGTCACTGTTATAAATTTTGTACATTTTGGTCAAATGTACATCTCCCCTCTGCCATTGACCGTCCGCTCTCCAGGATGACGTGGGTTTGATTTCTTAGCGTTCCACAGCACCTGACCATCACCATCAAAGAGCTCCTCATTAGAGGCTGGTGCAGCTTCGCTTCCCAATTGGCCAGAGGAGTTCTGAGTGTATCATCTTGTGTGTATTGGGGTGTAGGTGTTAGAAGACTGCCAGGGTGGGAATGGCAATGTTTGCAGCCCTTACAGGAGAGCTGATGGCAGTGTTGAGACAGATGTCTGCTTTTGCAGACAACATTTAGGGCTATCAATTCCTAAGAACTGAAGAGAGCTTTCCTGACGTCGGTATCTAGGATTTAGTTTTATAGATTGGTTTACCTTTGAAACTAGGCTACAACTCTCTCCTGCAGCTTAACCGAAGAACTAATAAATGGGATACCATCATTCACACCATAGGGAAGGAGAGAAGGGCAGGGAGGCTCTCCGTATTACAGGGAGGGCCTTACCACTTAGGGTTGAAATTGTGAGCAAGCAGTGATGCGTGAGGGGGAGATGGAAGGAGGGTCCCCCGCTTGGGTACTGCTTTCTAACTGAACGTTGCCTCTTTCTGTGTTACCATTAATTTTGCTTTTACATTGTGAGCTTCCAAAGTAGGAAGAAGACGGCAAAGACAGCAACCTTTGCAACATGTAATGTACTTTCAATAAATATGAATATTCCATTTAGAGAACATTCCCTGGAATTGCCACAGAACTCATTTCTTTACAAAAATGTAAAGCAACACCTGGAACAGTGTTTACTTAAATTCTTCATGGCCTCAGTGCTCAAATTCCTGCCCCACCCCTTGCAGAACGAATTCGCATTGGAGTGACTAAACGGGAGTGATAGCCCCTTCTAAAGCTGCACGCTATCCCTCAGTTTCAAGGGAAAGAATCCAGTGAGCATACCTCTCACAGTGCAGAGCATAGTGAGACTCAGTTCGTAGAATAACAACTGCTTGGAAACTCTATGCCGGGAAGAGAAAAATTCTGGCAAATATTTTGTCACTGCTGTAAAGCAAAATATTTGTTAAAGTGCCAAAATAAAGTCTGTCATGCTAAAAGTAAAAAAAAGAAAAAATCATTGTATAGACTGACATCCAGTTTTCTTCAACTGTATGTTTTCTGCCTACTTTTATTATTTTTTAATTTTAAGATGCAATAAATAGTGCTACAAAAAGTGTTAGTTATGATTACCGAGTTCAGAAAAATTTTGGTTGACTATAAATATTAAAGCCAATGTGAAAATTTCCTGTTTCCTTAACCACATGTAAATGATTTCCTCTGTGTGAATATGGCTTTGTGTTGGAGAGACCTGAAATATTTGAACTGACCCTTTTTCAGCCTGTGGGGGGAAATGGGATGGGCTCATTTTTTCTGAAATAGTACCTGGGCTTCAGGATTTAGGACCTGGTTAATACAATTGAATTTAGGTTGGACTGGTTTGCAGAAATTGCCATCTATGAATGTTAAAAGTTGATAGTTTCAGATCAAATGTTTAGTGAATTGGTCTTGCAATGCACATCCTTTTGCAAATTGGGTGAAATGCACTTGCTTATTGAGGATATAGTTTCTTTGTGTAGAGTTTAGGGAACTAAACTAGGTAAGTGGAACGTAGTTAACGACCTGACTCTGGTTGCCCTGAAGAAATAAAAGTCCCCACCAAAGGTGCCCGTCCCAGGAGAGCAGGTGCAACAACAATGTAACAGTTTTTAGGAGCTTGTTTCTTCACGATCTTGGACATTTTGAAACCCTAAGGAAAATTTTTGTTAGGAGCAAAAATGTAAAACCTGAAAATATTGCAGGGCTAATTTTATGAGCAGGATTTTTTTTTCATAGCTTGATTATAATTATATTGTATAATGGGGTGGTAGAAAAGTAGTTCTTTAATACATTTGGGTTAAAAAGGCAGAGACTTCAGGCAACAGAAGCTACAACTGGAGCTGCTAAGCTTTTCCAGACAGCGATGAGACCCCAAGAGGTTTCTGATTAAAAGTAATCATGCCAGATGATAAATGGAGTATTATGAATTGAGTAATCACTGAGGTTTTTTTCAGTGCTAATATTTTATTGCAATAATGAAATATGAGATTTGGCCATTTCTGGGGAATTAGAGTGTGCTGGCATAGGACACTAGAAAAAGGGGAGAACAACTCTCCACCATTTAGTGGTAAAAAGTGTTCACATGAATTTTGTCCCACCTTCCTAACTCTGGCTGACTTCACACTTAGGATTTATGGTTCTAAGATTTCATCCCTTTTGTTTATCTGCTGCGTACAGTCTGTAGCAGGGCTTTTTCCGACAAAGGCATTGTGGTCGCTTTGGGAGCAATTGGGTTTCCTGAGAATCTGCTAGAAGGGTGTGACCCAGGCAGTAGTTCTCACACATAAATGACGGAGGGAAGCATCAGGCTTTGGCCCTTGAGATGTCCTGAGCACAGGCTCATTCCTTGCAGTAGCTCTGGCAAAATAGTGAGCAAGCAACACATGTTTGGATGTACAAGACATCCGAGGTTTAATCAACAGATGTGTGACCACTGACTGTGCCCTGGACACTTCTAGAACCTGGGTCTTCAGTGGTGTACTGGTAGACGGAGATGCCGCTCTCGTGGGGTTTCGAGAGGGGTGCAGAGTGCAAACTAAATCAATGAATAAAACAAGTGGGAATTATCAGTCTGGCAGTTTCCATGATGGACATAATGCAGGCCAATGTTAAGAGACTGAAAGATTGCATCAGCCCAGATAGGCTGAGCATGCTGCAGGGACAATCTTCAAGTCTTAGCCACTTAAAACAGAAAGGTGCAGGGACAATCTTCAAGTCTTAGCCACTTAAAACAGAAAGGTTTATTTCTTGCTCATGTGACATGTCTGTGGGTTGGCAGTTCTCTGAATAATTGTCATCCTCAGGCCAATGGAGTAGCCGTTACCTAGAACGCTGCCTGACTCTGTGGTAGAGGGGAAATAGTGGTGAAGCACCTGGTGGCTCCGAAGGTTTCCACCCAGCAGTGACATGTTGCTTCCACCCACATTTCATTGGCCAGAGCAATTTGTGTGGCCACACCTAACTTCCAGGGTACCGAGAAGTGCCATCCTGTTTTGTTCCCATTGGAAGAAGAAGGGATATTTGTGAGCAACTATAATTACCACAGCCTGGTCAGGAGAGATTTCTGAGAGGTTAAGGTTGAATGGTGGGGAGCCAGTGGTACTAAATCAGGACAAGCCTTCCAGGCTGTGGGAAACCTTAAACTGGGAAGGAGCTTAACGTTGGAAGAACGGTTAGAAGGCCAGTGGTCCAAGAGCTGGAATAAGAGGGCTGAGGTGTGTGAATGTTGTTCACCTATACTTTGTTCTCAGGGAAGTGCGGCTGATCTCTACAATAGGAATGATTTTATGTTACTCCCTTCAATGGTTCTTAGAGCATTTAGAATAAACTCCTGACTCCTGACACTTGTCCTCCAGATCTTCAAGGACTGACCACTGGGCAGTGCATAATAAGGAGATGCAGTGGGGTAGCTTGGCCGCTTAGGAAGCCATGATTGTCACCTCGGGGAGGAATGATGGCAGCTTGGCCTCAGATGGTAATAGCAAAGGTGCAGAAGACTGGAGAGGAACTGTTTTGGGAGGTGGGGTCATCTGGTCTTGTAAAAAGTGGGAAGGGGTGGGGTGTGAAGAAAGAACCGAAGCAAAGATAACACCCCTGTTTGGGGCTGAGCTGGGCGCGTCACGTATTTAAGAAGGGCAATATTGGGGAGCTGGCTGGTCAAACGAGATCCTTTTGGGCCGCATTAAGTGAGGACTACTAGGCACCTGAGTCGGGGTGTCAGGTGAACAACTGAACAAATCTAGAGCTCAGAAAAGAGGTCTGAGCTGGAGATTCTAATTTAGAAGTGGCATCCATTGTTTGTTAGTGCGCTGACTTATTTCCTTCTCTTTCCCTGAGTGGAGAGAGGGGATGACCCATGCAAACTACATTTCCCAAGCTTCTTTGCCCACAGCTTCTGGGAACGTTTGACCAATAGAAGGAACTGGAAGAAGACTAAAGGTCAGTAAGAAGGGAGAAGCCAGAGTCCTTTGCCCTCTCCCTGCCTCACATCAGTGAATCTTTATGGTTTGAATTCCCAGGGACCGACTGTCCAAGTCCCCAGCTCCTGCTGTCCTAAACTCTCATAAACTTCACTGTCCCCCTTTGTCTCTCCTCCTTTAGGGAGGGTAGCAGCTTCCTGCTCTTGCTGTTCTCTGGGTTATCTCACCCTCCCCAGTTTGCCCTTCCAGCTTTTCCAGCATCCTTGTAACTAATTCCCTGGAGTAAATCCCCTCTGTGCGTTACCCTCCTGTGTTCTTTCCTTTCCTGACTAATGACAGAGGAGCGAAGAGCACGTACGTGGTATTAAAAGCCCCAGGACTGGATGAGAATAGCAGGAGAGGTAAGAAGAGGGAGAAGGAGGGTGGCCCTGGGTGGGCCTTCTAGCACTGTCTGTCTTTCTCAGATGAACCATTACCAGGTTCATTTTTAGCTCCGGTCACAGGACTGGGTTTTCATTTCAGCAGATGCTTAGCAGGGAAGTAGTTGTGCAGTGCAAAGGGGAAAAATCTCCGTAATGTATCATCGAGAGCTCATTTTTGAGCAAATTAATAAACAAGTTAGAGTATCCACTTCTACCAGGACACTAATAACATACAGTATGTACTGTGTTTTGTTTTTTAAGTAATTGGGTGGAGGAGTAGGAACTATTTGAATATTCAGGAAATAACCCAGGTGAAAACATAATTATTTGTGTTTAATGGGAAAATAGCAAACCAAATAGGAGTTCTTCCACTTGTAGCCTTGTCCAGGGCCACTGCAAGCGGGACTCTTGCCTCTTCAATGATATTCTGCTCAGATAAACGCCAGAGCCAACTTGGGGTTCCTCTGTCCAGGCCAGTTGCAAGGGAAAGCAGTGAAGGTGGTACAAAACATAGATGGACTTGACTCCATGTCAGACTCAGAACTTGGGGATCATAAAACATCTTTTCTGATGACCCATTTCAGTCCTTTTCTTTTTTTAATATGTCACTCCCCCCCACCCCCACCCCCACCCCCGCTTAGCTCCTGTTTTTCATGTGTAAGATAAACGCCTCCTACATTGGCTTGTGGGAATTCAATGATGCACATTTAATGAGGTGATGCACTTAGCATCTGGTAGGACATCAACACAGGACCATTTATTTATTCATTTCCCCATTGAAGATTTCCCAGGTACTCACTGTGTACCAGGCACGCTTTCAGGGCCTGGGAATATAGGCACCAATGAAACGAAGTCCCTTCTCTCAATGAACTTATATTCTAGTGGGAAGAGACAGACAATAAATACATAATATAGCAATGAGGAGATGACATTTCAGCAGAGGCTTGAAGGTGGTGAGGGATTAAGTCATGATGGGTGTGGGGGGAGCTCTGGGGAGCTGGGGAGCATTTCAGGCAGAAGACATGGCAAGTGCCAAGTCCCTGAGAATGACCGGGAAGCAAGTGACCTAGAGGCTAGGGTGGTGGGCAGCAAGTGGAGGATGCATCGGCCAGATGGTCCCTGTATGTCCTCATAGCCGATGTAAGGACCTTGGAGGACTGTTACAGGGCTTTGAACCAAAAAGTGGCATTATCAGGTCTCTGCTTAAAATTCTTAAGCATTCTTAAGACCTTCTTCAACCTTAGCAGGTATCGGAATCACTGGGAGAACTTGTTAAAACACGGATTTCTGGGCCCCACCTCCAGAGTTTCTATAGGTGGCATTTCCAACGTCTTTCCTAGGGGCAGCTTCTGCTGCTAGTCCAGGGAGCCTACTTGGGGAACCCCTGCTTCAAAGGGGTTGCTTTGATACTGTGTTGAGAATAGGTTGGTTGCGGGCGGTGGATGTCAGCAGAAACACAGCAGGAAGACTGGTGAGAAGCTACTGCAGTATTCAGGGGGAGAGACAATCATGGTGGATGAAGTGATCACACTCTGGAGGGCCCAAGTGGCTACCAAGTCTGGAAAACCCAGGTGAAAACATAATAAATGGCTTATTGACAGTACATTATAATATACTCACCTCCCAGATGGCCACAAGCTCTAGACTCTTCCCTTCTTTTTAGGATATCAGGGTCACTGTCTTGATCCAGCTCCATCAACTTCACTCCTTTCTCTTCACTCCTATAGGCTTCAACATATGCCTTCACCCTGCCTTGTGTAACACGTACCTTCTTTTGCCTTCAGTTCCAAGTGTGTAGAGGACACAGACCAGGTTTGATTCATTTTGCGACTCCTCACCCGCCATTGGTACCCAGCCCAGGTCCCAGCGTTGGATGACGAGGTATACACGCATCCATCTGAGCTCTTACCAGCCTCTTACTCAATTTCTCTCTGAAATTTAGTAAGAACTCATATGTCCAGGACCTTCAGCCAAAGAAAACAAAACAAACAATTTATATTATGTCAAAAGTCTAAACAGAATTCAAGTAAGTAGGTGTTAAAATCTTGGACTTGAACTTCGCCCACTTAAAACACAGAAAGTACTTTGATGGGTTAATGGTTTTCTTACAGATACATTTTATCATTTTTAGATAAATATTTAACATTTATACAGGGAGCTTATTAGTGTTTTCTCCCTTTGTTCTTTCAATATTTCCGTTATTGTGCCACATAATCACCACGCTGGATCCATGCTGTTCTGAGATCAAAAACTACCCTTTTTATGAACCTCTCTCCCATTTATGTGAACGAGGCTGGGCTGTAAACATGGTATGAAAAAAATTCTTATATGCCATCTTGATTGCTAACATCTGTTCAAATTTCCATTCATAAATTTAAAATTCAGGCTTCTGCAGCCATCTGTTTTCTTGCAACAATCCGAAAAGAAGAAACGCCTAAGGCAGCTGTGCAGGTGGGAGCTGAGCTGCTGCCTGGCTCGGCCAGCCTTCCTGAGCTCTTGCCTGGCTTTCTTTCCTCTCCCTCACAGAGTAGGCACGCCTTTTCTCCCTTCACGCTGGGGCTTCAGTCCTTGTGCTGCTGTTTCCTGTCACACTGGGAGAAGAGATCCGGAAATGGCCAATCTTTTTTTTGTTTGTTTAATCCACACCTGTTTTTAGTTCATTTAATCACGTTAACCCTGTCTTCTGGACAATGTGGAAAAAAACTTTATTATTCATTTTATCATTGCTTTGCAGTGCCTTGTATCTCTGTCTCATCCTCTTTCTCTCTCTCTCTCTCTCTCTCTCTCTCTCTCACACACACACACACACACACACACACACACACGAGTGGAGTGCCCATTTTATGAACAAGAAGGCAGGAACTGAAATTTTTCTCCTGACTTGCCTCCAGTTGCCTGGCAATCTCAGCAGACTCTGGAGAACAGGAACCCATCGCTTGCCTAGATCACAGGCAATTTTCTAGCTGAGCCACTGGGCCTCTCATTGGGAATTTCTCTGCGGATTACTTTGGCATGGTTAATGGATATGATTTGGCAGCTGCGGGACCCAGATGCCAGGCTAGGCAACGGCTCTTCTTTATTTTGCTCTTGGCAGTGTCATCTATGTCTAAGGGACTGGGCTGTTTCTAAAGCCACTTGGCATTATTCCAACGGTGTGCTTGCAGCAACTGTAAAATGCCTTCGAAAGCTGACATGACATTTCGGGGGCCTGCTGGGCTACAGTCCTCTCCCAAGTGCAACCGAGCTTGGGACTCAATTTTAGCTTTATGTGAGTATTTTTTTTCTAGTTTATCTGGAGAAGGAAGTCCTCAGCAAGCCCCATGCAGAGTTTGGTTTGCATTCTAATGTCTCTCTGAAAACCCACCCAGATCCCAGACCTCACTCTAAGAATCCTGCACGTAAGCTGGTTTTGGGGATCGTTGTGCTGGGTTATATACTCATTTCCATTCTCTCTGACGTTGCTCTTATGTATAGCTTATGATTGCTATTCCAATCTCACTGTGTGACCTGGAATGAGTCATTTAACCATTCTGACAACTTCTTGACGTGCCACGAGAGCAGGCGATGTCAAAATCTTGCCTCCCTTATTCTTGCTGGCTTGCGGGTTCGTTGGGGTGATGTTTGCGAGGTGGAGGAAGGGCTTGGCCAGCATTCTGATGCAGGACTACTCAACTTACAAGTTATCCATAATTCTGAACAGCTGTTGTCACTCCATCAGAGGAGTCCCTGCCACTGATTTCCCCAGGCCCTCCCACACTGTCACAGAATCCTGGAGCAGAGCAGTTTCTGCTCCCCTCTTTGTTCTCAAAAACCTTGCCCTGTCCCCTTTCCCTGCTCCCTAGGCTCCTCAGGGCTCAAGATGAAGTGTTCAGAGATAAGGTCACAACCTTAGCTTACAGCTCACTTGTTAAGGTTTAAAAGGCTCTGGAACAGAGATGACAAATACCTGGTTTGGGGCCCCACTTCCATCATGGTGTCTCCTCTGCTAAGGCCAACCCCAGAACTCTCCTCCAGACAGTGTCTGTGCGGCCACAATGCATTGATCAGAACTGGATCGGAAGATAAAACCCTGTTCACCATCCTCTGCCTCTAGGGGCACCAGCCTTGAGACCACAGTTGCTCTGAACTGGTGATGTTGTGAGCTAAATATAGGTTGGCCTAGGAGCCAAACCTAATTTACAATATTGTTTTGGTGGGAAGTGCATTAGAACTTGAAACATGAGCTTACAAAGTGAATTTTTGGAAAGCAACTGGTGCATAGATTTGAGTTCTCTCCTGTTCTTGGGTATGTGGTGGTATAAGCGACTGCACAGGTTGATGTTGAGCACTTGGGCTGCTTACTTCTAATCCTGTCCCTGCCTCTTACTAGCTGTGTGACTTTACACAAGTTAATTAACCTCTCTGTGGCTCACTTCCTTCACCAGAGATTGGGGAAGGTAATAGGATTACCCTGCCTACAGGGTTATCATGATGATTAAAAATTTATTATTTGTAAAGAACTTAGATTAGTGCCTAGCATACAGAAGGTACAACATGAATTAAAATAAATACCAAGTGCTAATCTGAACTGGGAGGCTAGATCTGTTTCCTTTATTTTCTTCATGAAACAAAAAACAGAGTTGACCACAAATTTTGTATTTGTGTAAGTGAGGTGCTATTGATATCTATTCATAATTTATTCAATGCTTTACAAATATATTCATTCATTCCTTTAGTACTCTCGGTAACCTTCTGAAGCAGGGTATTAGTCCCCATTTTACAGGTGAGATAACAGACGTTTCTATATGGTGTTAAAGTGAGCTGACACAGCCGTACCACTCCTCAGACACATGTAGCAGAGTTAGTGACCTTATGTCAGAGACAAGGGGAGGCTTCAGGGACTTTGCCAAAGTGTCTTCTGTAACATCAACATGTCCCAGGTAATGAAAATGTGTTATTGCAGGTTGTGAAGACTGACCCCAGTGACTCCTTTCCCCTAATTTTGTTATTTAAATTTTACTTTAAAAATCATCTTCTGCCCTGGCTAGAGTGTCTCAGTGGATTGAGCACCGGCCTGCAAACCAAAAGGTTGCTGGTTCAATTCCTAGTCAGGGCACATGCCTGCATTGCAGGCCAGACCCCCAGTAGGGGGCGTGTGAGAGGCGACCACACATTGATTTTTCTCTCCTTCTCTTTCTCCCTCCCTCCCTTCCCCTCTCTCTAAAAGTAAATAAATAAATAAACATCTTTTTAAAAATCATCTTCTAACACTACAGAAACAGGGCATTATGTTATTGTATACTAGAAAGTAAAGACAAGCAAAAATAAGAGAATAAAACATTATTCTTACCAGTCAGTAAGTACCAGTGCTAAGGTTAGAACTTTATTTGTGTTTCTCTTTTTTCCACAGAGTGAGATCGCATGATACATACTACTATTCTACTTTCTGCTTTATTTTCTTTTCAAGTCAATGATTTCCGCTTTTCCATTTCAACACGTTTTATCTCATCTAAACCCGTATTTACATTACCCAAGTGTCTCAAAACATGCTTCATTGTTGTTTATCCAAACTTGAATCTCATCCAGGACCATGTTTGCATCTGCTTGCTTTAATCTACTCCTCTTTTAATGACACAGATTTTTTGAAGAGTCCGGGCATTTGTCCTGCATACCTGACCTTTTTCTTTTTTTCTGAAACAATCCCAAATTTATAGAAAAGCTGCAGTACAAGTAATTTGCTTTTCATTTCTGAAGCATATGAGAGTAAGCTGCTGACATGATGCCCCATCACATCCAGACATTTGAGTGTGCGTTTCCTGCAAAAAGTCACTCTTTTACATAAATGTAGTCAGGAAATTCACACTGATACATCACTACCCCTGGCCCCCAGACCCCCTTCAGGTTTCTCCAATGGCCCAATAATGTCCTTTAGATGAATATCTAAATATTCATCTGGAATAATGTGCTTTGAGTTTTGGTGTCATATCTTCTTTGTCTCCTGTGGTATGGAACATTTTTTAATTTTTCCTTGACTTTCATGACCTTGACATTTAGAGAGATTAGCATCTAGTTATTTTGCAGAATGTCTCTCCCTTTAGACTTGTCTGCTGTGTTTTCCTGATTGGATTTAGACTGTGCACCTTTGGCACAAATATCGCAGAACTGATACTGTACTCTTGTCATTGCACCCCACCAGGTGGCTTAAGGTTTAGATTTGTCCCATTACTGATGATGTTAGCGCTGAGCATTGACCATGGTGGCATCTGCCACCCAGGCATCTTTCCTTTTGTACGAGGTAATTTAAGACTAGATAAATACCTTGTACTATTTCTTACACTAGCAATTTATTTATTTATTCCTATCAGCATAGACACACACATTTCTATTTTATTAAATGGGTTATAACCTGTTCCTACATTTGTTTTTATGCTTATATTGGTCCATATTTGGCTAGTGGGAGTCCCTTCAAGCTGGCTTCTGGGTCCTTTTGATGTGACACGTCTCTAACTTCTTTGATCATTTTTTGACTGGGACAAAAAGAGGTTTCAGACTTATCTTGTACTTTCCCTAGCCCAGCTCTGGAATCAGACATTTATCCAGGGATCCTCAGTGCCTTTGAGTGGAGACTCGTGTTTTGAAACCAAAGTCTAGGCACTTGCTGTGCTCACTGCTGTTTTAGTGTCCCTGCTCCCAGATCCTCTGTGTGCACAGAGGTAGGGAGAGTACATATATGTGCGTACACTTTTACTTTATTTTTCTTTATCTGTCTGTCCACCCATCCATCCACCCTCTATCTGCCCTCTGTCCTCTCCAGTTCTAACCCAACACCACAGGGATCATTCTAGCTTTCCCCTTTCCATAACTGCAATTTCCTTTTTCAACAACGAGACACCCCCCTCATTGTTCTTAACATAGTCACTTCTCTAGTTAATTCACCTCTGTGTAAACAATCTCTCATCTGTCCTTGTACCTTGTTTTAACTTAAGTACCTCTTTAAAGATTTTGTTTCCAAATATAGTCACATTCTGAGGTACTGACGATTAGGACTTCAATACGTGAATTTTGAGGAGACACAATTGAGCCCGTAAGAGGGACACACTCCCATAAGGCTAAACGCCTTCCATTCTTCTTTATGTGGCCAGAGTGCCTTACATAATGTAGATTTTTAAGGCTTCCTTATTTGAATGACCAACATTTTTATAAAAGCTTATTCTCATCAAAAATTTCTTGAATGACCAATATTTTTATAAAAGCTTATTCTCATCAAAAATTTCTATTATCGAATCTGGGGAAAATATTCTGAATATTCTGGTGGGCGATAGAGGAGGTTTTGACCCTTGACTTTCCTGAATAACATAAATTAAAGCCAAGGACAACTCCATCAAAAGAAAGTAAACATGTATTATATGGGTACCAGAAAGATCTGCAGCAGGGCCCACAGAAGGAGACGAAATAACTCGGTGGTTCTTGCTTATGGAGAGATGTCTGGCCTACTGGTCCTGGGCTGGTTGCAGAGGTTGGAGACACTGGTCCACAGGCTTAAATGGGTGCAGCCAAGGGTTTGGGGGAAACTACATGCAGGGTGATACCTGAAATAGGATCCCAGGCTCAATGTAGCATGAAGTGTCAATGCAAAGCGATCTAGGTACCAGACCACCGGACAGAAGCAGAGATAAGGAATCAAAGCAAGAGGGTTCAGAGTGGAAAGTGCAAAGTGGAGCCTGGAGCAATTTTCTGAACCACTGGGACATAAATATAGGAGCTGTTTATAGTTCCTCAGCAATCTCAGCCATGGGTAATGAAGGAGCTGGTTGGGTAACTGGACCATATTAGGCACTCTGGAAATCAGGGCTTTTTGTTTGGAGGCAAATAAGAGAAACTTTAACTTAAATAAGCTTAAATTTAAAAAATGAATTTATTGGTGCATGTAGCTGAAAGGGGCAAATCTAACTTCAGTCACAACTGATATCTTGGGGTTTAAATGATACTAGTACTTTCCACCTAGTGTCTGCACCACTCTGCCTTTCTCTTTAGTTTGACTACATTTTTTCCACCATGTATGACCACTCTAGGGCTAGGGAAGATGTTTTAAATAGGGCAACTTCCATTCTCCTTCATCTGTCCAGAGGAACCCACCCTATTACTTTCAGTGTCTGTGTTAAACTTTGAGGTAGACTCTAGATGAGTTTGAGCTATATCTATTCAACAACCAATAACATGGTCAAGAGGATGACATGCTCTGAGTGGTCATTCTGGGTCTGGTGGGAGATGAGTGCAGCTGTACCTAAATCATGTGGAAAGGGAGAGCACAGTATCCCTAGAAGGGCAGCAAAATGTTGTTGACAAAAAAAGGGAGAGTGGAAGGCATGGTGGGCAGAACTGTGCATCCATCACAGACACCTATACCAAAACCAGGGAGTGGACATGTCAGACACGCCCAGGACATGAAATTGTCTGTGCGCTAGGTTATTCCCAGCATGCAGGAGAATGACCCAAAGGACCAGGTCTGAGGACTCCGTAAGACACCCTAGAGTTGCTTTCCACGGCACCAGCCCCCTTCTGAGTTAGGCCCTGCCTCTGCCTGCTAAACCAATGTCCACTATGATCCACTTTCATTTGTCATTTTAGTGTTCCCTAGGAGATCAGTAAGCAGTTAGTGTGACTGTAACGCATGTAAGTAGGCGAAGTGCATCCGAGCTCAGCCAAGCAAAGACATGAATCTTCAGGTCTCTGGTGAGATTTCTCCTGCCACAGAGGCCCAGTGACTGTTCCCATCTTTGGTAGAGAATGTCATAGTCTACTCACAAATAAGGGGGCATGTCCGTTTGTTTCCGATTGCATGTCCTTCCTCCCTTCCTTCCTCCCTTCCTTCCTTCCATCTATCCACCCATCTACACACGCCCTCTCCTGTCATCTATGGCGTCTATGACACTTCCTTCCTTCCTATCTACACACATCTTCTACCATCTCTGACACTTACATAGCACTCACCAAGTGCCAGGCACCAGGTTAAATGCTTTTCACAAACATCAGCTCCTTCATTCCACATAATCTTCACATCCTAATCATCCTCCTTGTGTCCCAGTTGAGGAGAGAAGTTTTCTTCTGCATGTTTATGGAAGTACAAAAATTGATACGGAAAATTTGGAAAGTCAAAGTAATCAATAATTAAAATGAATAAAAAGATATATATCTCAGAACAAATCAAGGTTACCACATTCCCCCCACTCTCTCAAAAAGGACAGAAAATGTCAAGTAAATATACACAATAAAACCTCAGTTAACAACATTGATCGGTTCTTGGAACTGCGGTGAAACCACGTAGAACGAACCTAGTTTTGCCATAGGCTAATCAATACAGGCAAGAGTTAAGTTCCCATGGCATGTCATGAATGTCCTAACAAAAGGATGTTGAATGAAACAATGTTATTGGAGGACTTGCTGTCTTTAGCCCCTGGGCCTTTTCAAAATTATAATTTAAGACAGTCCTCTGGATTATCTTAATGAGATAAATAAATGGAATTCAGTCAAAGTTATTTGGAGTCTTCTATGTACTAGATGCTATGCTAAATGACATACTTACTTATTTGTCCTTAGTGAAGGAGACACAGTTCCTGCTCTCATATAAAACTTACTGTCCAGTGAATAGTAGTCATATATGGCAGAGATTGATAGCTACCTCCCTGTTTATTCCATTCTTCTTCATATTAATAATAGAATCTCCAAAAGTTTTAGCTATGCACATGGCTGTGAAGCTACGAACTACTTACCCCAGCACTTTTGTAACTGGATTGGCTGTGAAATTATGTTTTGGCCAATCAGATGTGAGCAGAAGTAATGCATGTAACTAAAGAATCTTTCGTCTTCCAGTTTGTTTGTCTCCCTTCCCATAGATTGGAATGTTTAGATATGGTGCCAGGGTCCAGCTTAAACTATGGAATAAGAACCACACGCTAGCAGCCTTTCTCTTCTGGGGTTCCTGTAAGAGTTAAACCCTATAGAAATGATTTAAGTAACTCTTATCTCCCTTATTACAAGGATGTACAAATCTATAATATTCTACATACACAGGAGAAAAGTTAACTTATTACCCCAATAGATGTTTAAAAGCATTAAAGCTTATTTCTCTCTTAAGAAACCTCCATTGAGAAGGGCTGCTTGGGGATGTTGGAGCAAGAAGATAGAAGGCACCTAGACTCCTGGATGTCTACGTGGACCACAGCCTCTAACCCATTCTAGACAGCCTGCCCATCTCTGGACTATATGAAAGAGAAATTAGTGTCAATATTGCTGGAGCAATTACATTTTGTGATGTCTCGTATACAGGAGCTTAGCCTTTTGCTTATTTAATTTGTACCAAGAGGGGAAGGAACATTGCTACAGGACTGAAAAAGCTTGGGTTCAAAGAGCTGTCTGATGTGGAGCCAGTGGATCTCAACCTGAGAAGGTAAATAAATAAGAACACTCTTGGTGTTTGGCACAATCCTTCAGCCACAGCAGGCCATATGAACAGAGCAGCAGCTGAAGACGCAGGGAGAACAGCTCCAACGTAATGCCAGGAGGTACTTTTTTTCCATTTGCCTCAGGCCCAGCATTGTCCTAGCACCCTCCGTGGTACACCCATCTTGTTCATGAACCAGAAACTCAAGCTGCCAAGGAAAGAAGTGGACATTTAAGAGAACTGTTGAACCAAACACATAATAGCAAATGGCTGGCCTTTCATCTGGGAGAACATCTTTCCCCAAAGACAAATGGTTGTAGTTGCCAGCAGAGAGGGTGTTAACAGGCATGATGGAGGAATGCTGTATTCTGGGGTTGTACTGGACTTTTGTGTCTCTCCAATATGGTGGCTTAGCATCACTAAAGTCCAGCCATGGATCACCCTCCTCACAGTCCTTATTAATAGAGTCCTGGCACACTCGCTGCAGCCAGCAGTCAGAGTGGCTCTAACTAATATCAGTGCCCAAAGTGCAAAGCCCATAGATAGTGTCACATGCAATTTCTGTAATCATTTACAGGTAATGTGGGGGAGGTATCAACACAGATTTTACAGATAGAACATTGGGACCTGGAGAATTTTATGTAACTTGTGGAAGGCCTTGGAGCTATTAGGGGATTATGTGGCTCCACACCTGATATTCTGTCACACCATGCAGCCATGTAGTTGACAGTTGAACAACTAAAACATTAGGGGCACTGAACCCCCATACAGTAAAAAATCTGCGTATCACTCTAGTTGGCCCTCCATATACACAAATCCCTAACCGTAGAGTTGACCCTCTAACAACGTGGATTTGAACCATGCGGGTCTGTTGAACTTTGATCAATTGGAAAACATCCACGTACAAGTGGAGGGATGCAGTTCACACCTGTGTTGTTCAAGGATCAACTGTTCTGAGTAAAAATGGCCTCTACGGTAGACTGAATTGTTGACCCCAATTTTTTTAAGGAACTCTTTCTTTTGGAAAGTAGAAGAAAGGCAATTATAAAAGACACCTTTGAAGAAAATCAATTTTGGGCAGGAGGCAATGTTTTTGAGGTTCTGAATCCTGAAGCTGGTGCTTTAAAATTCTCCCTGCCTGTGTCTGTCTCCCGGAAAGTTTTTGAGCGTTAAAATGACCACACACCGCAGTTTGCACCTGTTGTCCTGGTGAAATTATTAACAGCGCTCCTCTTACTAAGAATTTCAGCCTGGGTGGCATTTATTATTGGTCACCCCATCAAGGACCCCTTCTGGTCCCCCAAGGGAACATATATTCAGATCTGAAGACCACTTGTTGTAAACCAAGAAGTGCCTGATTTATTTCCTATTTCTTTTTTTCCTGTTAAATTTTTAAAATATTTGTTGTATACCTATTATGGGCCACACGCTGCAAGTTACTTTAATATATCTCATTTTACCATCAGAATTATCATGTGAGGTATTTTTATTGTCCCACTTTTTTTTAACAGATAAGAAACTGAAAACCCAGAATGTTTAACTGACCAGTCACAGCTAGACAGTGGCTAAAGCAGAACCCACGCCCTGGCTTCCTTGTTTCTAAATTCTGTGCTTGCCATCAAGTCTGGCCCTGGGTCTCCAGGGTGGAGGGTGAAGCACTGCCTAGGCATGAGGTCCCACCTCGTTAAAGCTAGCATTGTAATTGAGGCCTGCTCATGGTCAGACTGCTCTTTCGCCCAAATCTCCATGTGAAAGGCCTCCTACCAGGCTCCCTTTCACAGCTGTCCTCACTTTCTCTACATCTCTATCCTGGTTCTGTTCACCAGCATCTCCTCCTTGGGTGGCTGCCCAGTGCCCAATCCATTCCATAAAGGCGGCCCGAGCAATCCCTCCAAAGTGTTAGCTTCACCATCCCACTCACCTGCGGAAGCCAATCCAGTGCTTCCCATGGGATAAAGTCTGAGCCTCTTATCAAGATTTACAAGGCTCTTCTCTTCAAATGTATACGTCAGTCCTATTGAACTTCCTCCTTTCCCTTCTCCAACCCCCACCACCTTGCCAATTATTTGCCCTCACCTCCCAAATGTGTTTTCTATTCACGTGTTATCTCAGCTTAGATCTCCGGGCTGCTTGCCTGGGTTCTGTGAGGCCCTTTCTGCCCTTCCAGTGGCACGCTGGAGCCAGCCGTTAGGAGCTCTCCAAGCCGACTGCCCATTGAACTTCCCAGCTCCAGCATTGCGTGCCTTTGCGTGTCCTCTGAAAACTGGCCATGGTGCGAGTATTTACATCACAGAAATTGGCAAATGGTACAAAGCAGGGCTTTTCGAAAGAAACTGGTTGGTAAATATGTACCAGCACAACGCTGTGCCCCTCCTGTATTTTTGTAACTCTATTACTCATTCCATGTATGTTTACTCACTCACTGTGTACAACGTTCCAGACACCATTCTAGTTGCTGAGAACACAGGGGTGGGCAGATATATTCCCTGGCATCGTGGAGCTTATGGTGTTGAAAAGGGGGACTGGCCTTATTCAAATATCCACATTAATAAAATATAAAGTGATAATCATGTTAAGAACTAAAAATCCATTTAATAAGATATTTGCTTTAGTCTAGGAAGGTTTTCATAAGCTAAAATCTGAAGGAAAATTTGGGGTTGAGGAAGGAACAAAGTGAGGGAACAGTATTGCAGGCCAGGGGAAGGACACGGGCTAGCTCAGAGGGAGCGTGGCTCTCAGGAGCAAGGGGAAGAAGACAAGAGCGGCCAGGAGGGAGCCAGGAAGCTTGGTGGGAGATGCAGCGCAGAATTAAGGCCACATGGAGTTTTGTAGGCCTTATTAAGTAGTGTCACCTTATCCTAAGAGCAGTGGAAAACCGCGGACCTGTTTTCAGCAGGAAGAACACATGGAGTCGTGGAGAATAAGCATGGCATGCTGGTGCAGGAATCAGCTCTTGAGCCAGGCTGCCTGGATTGGAATGCTCACTCTGCTGCTCGCTAGTATCTCACTAGCAACTTCCCTGTGCCTCAGTTTCCTCATGGGGAGTGGTGATAAAATAATACCTATTCTAAAGGCTCTTGGAGCAGTGCTCGTTCAATTACGTAAGTAAAAACGTCTTTGGTAAGAGAGCTGAATGTAGCAGACGGCCTGCGGTCTAATAGGGGATGCAGACATAAGCAAGTAATTTTAGTATAACATGGCAGAAGCACAAAAGACAGTGGCAACACAAAGATGAGGGTGGGCTTGGTTTCCAGTGGTTATTACCAGCAGAGTGGGGGGCGTAAGGGATGTTCCAGGTGGAGACAGTAGCACTAAGAGTTGTGTGGGTACACCAGTGACACCGTGCTCTGAAGCTTAAAGCCTAGTGTAGGAAACAGACATGAATACAAAGCAATGGGGAAAAAATATCTTATGGTAGAGGTTACAAGTAAGTAGTGATTAACTTCCACCAGAAAGCAAAGGGGGAGGCTCTCTGGAAGAGGGCCCGGCATCATGGTTGGCTGCATGGGCACTGGAATCAGGCCAGTTCAGGTCAGAATGCTAACTTTGTACCTCACTAGTTAATATACTTGGACCTCTCTAACCCTCGATGTCCTCTTCTGTAAAGAGGTAATAATAATAATAATAATAATAATAATAACAACAACACCTCCTCGTAGGATTGATAAGAATTCACAGTTAATGCATGTAAAATCTCAGCATAAAGCATGCAACCATTTTAAGCTTTTATTTTTATTACATTGTGAGTTGAACCTTGAGTGAGAAGAACTTTGATCGGCAGTAAAGGAGTAACAGGAGAGAAGCCACAGAAGTTAAAAGCATCAGACGCAGTGTGGTTATCAGTACCAATCTACGAACTGTTTCTACTTGTCCAAGATGAGATAAATATCAAAACCGAGACTCCAAACTGAGTCAGAAAAAGAAAGCAAAAACAAATCGACAGAGTGCGTTTACACCTGTACACTTGTATGCTCGTGATGAAAGCCGCAGTTTGCCTTGTAGATCTTTTGTCTTTTTCACTTTTTCTAGCAAGTTTTTAGTTATGCCTTACAAAACTAACAGTCCCTGAAAAATTGGAAATAATAAAACTTGTCCTTTACCTCAAATAGAGAAAAAAGTAATTCCGTGGAGTTGGATTTAGCACCACAGACTCGATCCTGGAAAGGTGGGCCAGGGTCAGAGTTCATACTTTATTTGGTGGGCAACAGGGTTAATAAAAGTCTAGAGAGATTGTTGACGGAGAGGTAGGCGTATGTAGATAAACGGACATTGCACGACTTGTGCTTTTCTCCCGAGTGAGCATGTGGTTTTTCTTTTTAAATTAAAGTGTGTGTGTGTGTGTGTGTGTGTGTGTGTGTGTGTGTGTGTGTGTGTGTTTCTGGTTAAGAGGAGAGATCTGAATTGCTCCATGTTTCTCAAAGATAACCGTTTGTATTTGATAAGTGTTTTAAAGAAATGCAAACTTATCAAAACATAAACCGTTGCAAATACGTGAGCACACTCTTTGTGACCAGCAATGCGTGCGACCTTTTGAGATAAGCTACTCGGGGTAGTAATCAGATGAGTTTCCTTTCTTCTTGGGCACCTTCTTATAATTAATGCATAAAGTAAAGAGCAATGACTCTTCCTGATATCGATCTGGCTCCTCTCCTCCGCTTTTCATCACTGGCAATCCTGAACCAGCAGAATGGGAAAATAACAGTTTAATCGCTCACGCCTCGGCGACGCTTGACAGCTGGCAAAGCTTGGAGTTTCCAGACGCCGTTAGCCAGGTCCAGCGCCACCAAAACCGTTCTCATCTTCCTTTCAGCTTAGCAACGCCTTGCTTTCCCACGTGCATAGCCACTCACTAAAGCACAAACACCTGCGTGGGCGCCTTGACCCGGCCTGGGCCTGAGGCTACAGCTGCTGCAACACCCCGCGGCCCAAAAGCCGAACAGACCCGCCGGGGCCCGAGGGCGACGCGCGAGTCCCGTTCGCCTCCTCCGTAAAGAAGCAAGGCCACGGGGATCAGGACCCAGGGCGACACTCAGTTGTCTAGTGGGACTCAGAACCCAGAAGGTGAGGAGCCGTGGGGTGGGCCTGTGGCCCTCAGGTCCCCTGAGTCCTAATGAGTGGTACCCGCCCCTTCCCCCTCCCGGGCCGTGCGGGAGGTGGCGCCCGGGTCCCTCCCATCCTCGCCGGTCCCGCCAGCCCCGCCCGGTCAGCTCCGCCCGGTGACCCGTGTCCCGCCTTCCCGCGGCGGCGCAGGGGGCAGGGCCGCGGACACAGGCTGCGCGAAAGGCCGCGACCTGAACCCTGGCCTGTGAGCCTGGTCGCGGGCATCGCTGCTGCCCCCTCCGCAGCCGCCCAAGCGGCCGGACCAGGTGCGTTCGCCGCCCGCCCGGCCGTGCCCGCGGGCGGCTGGGCCGAGGCCCCGGCTCCTCCCGGCGGGCGGGCGGGCTGAGGCCGGAGTCGGCCTCGGGGATGGACTTCCTAAGTCGTTCATTTTGGGGAGCGGTTGACGGACAGGGCTGGGAGGCCACTGGGAGACTGGGGCCTGCGGCTTCCGTGACAAGGGACGCACCGGGCCCAGAACTGGGAAGCCTCCGGGCGTCGGGATGGAGCTGGAGGCTGCCCGGCCGCCCCGAGCGGGCCTGGAAGGTGCCTCCCCGGCGCCGCCTCTGTCCCCTCCTCTCGGGGCCCACCCCCACGCCTCCAAGGAGCTTCCCTCTCTCCCCGGTCTGGAACAAACTCTAGCCCCCCAGCCTCCAGGGTGCTTTATCTGGACCCCTTTGAGGTTCTTTTCCCTTGCACTTGCATTTTGACTTTTGGTGCCGTCCAGCCTCCACTCTAAGTTCGCTCACTTGTTAGGTCCTCAGTAGGACTAGGTGGGTAATTGAAGAAGGAGCGAGGACCGAGAGGTAGACTGCAGTAAGGAATGAGTCAGTGCATGAGTGAGGATCCCTGAACCAGAGGCGTGCCTGAACGGATGCAGATACACTTCAAGTGGAGGCAGTGGACACAGGCTTACGGCTCATCTTCTGGTAGATAGTTTTCCAGAAAGTTGTCGATGTTGTGCTTTTGTCAATGGAGTCATTCTGTTGTGCAAGCTACACAAAAGGAGTTCTAGTCTATGCTGTTTTTAAAAAAATAATCACAGAAGCACCCCCTTACTTGCATTTAGGTGGATTTTTGTACAGGTGTTCCTTAAAACAAAATATACCTAGGCTTTTCCTTGCTTGTGTTTTGTTTCCACTTTGGACTTTTGGAAAATCCTTGCCACCATAATATTATTTATTGTATTTCAGAAAGATAAGGGTGAATTGAAAGGCAGAAAGAACCACATGACCCTGCTCTTAGTAACTTGTTTGTAAAACCAGACATTTCTCTTGAGTTCAGGATTACGAAGTGTCCTGTTTCCCTGAGACAGGCACTGGCTAATCTGTGGAGGGCTGAGGATGGCTGACTAGTACAGAGAGGAGAAGAGACTTTTATCTGTGTGTGGATGCTTTGGAAGGTACATGTTCTGAGACTGGTTTAATACGGTTGGTCACCGCATCAGTTCTAGGTTTCCAGACCAGTTCTGGAAAAGCTGGATGACTTTGGACTTGCCACTTGATCTCTTCAGCTCTTAGTTTCTTGATCTCCAAGATGCAGGAGGTTGTGGGACCTCTTCCAGAGTTAGAGTTTTAGGCCACAGGTGGCAAACACAAGGCCTGTGGGCTGAACCCTGCCCTCCACCTGGTTTTATCCAGCCCGGCACCTTGTTTCTACCCGGTGGCAGCGCTGAGCTCTTGCTTCACTGTTAAGGAGTAGTTACATTTATACAGTCCTAAATTACATTCGGCCCTTTGAAGGCAACCACAAGGCTGATGTGGCTCCCGGTGAAAATGAGTTTGACACCCCTGTTCTAGGACTCTCTCTTTTATCAGGGTTAAAAGGTGAAACTGCAGGTGACTTAATGGAGTTCTATTTACCTCAGCTGCTGCGCTCGGGAGTTCTGCACAATCTTGGCCCGCCTTTCTTCCGTGCACCTTGCAGCCCACTCCTTTTCCTCTCCACGTCTGCTACCAAAGGACCTGGGAGCTCACTAGACTGTGGGTTGGCGGAGGGAAGGAGGGCAGGGTTCTATTCTGCATTGCCACAGGCTGCCTGTCCTGGGCCTAACTTGTTTTCCATGCAGCCCAGCCTGACAATGCCATGTGTTTCCATTATATCCAGGGAATTGAAACACTATTAATTTTCATGCATTTGAGATTGATTATCATAGATCACAACATTTTGGAGCTGGGAGGACCTGAGAGATTTTTTTAAAGCACTTGTGGCATTTCAAATATCTATTAAAATATATTTTGCATGCTACATTGAACAAAAACAATGTCCCAAGCAGGTTAAGTTGAATAAAATAATATTACCTACTTCAGTTATTTCAAGTCTGTTGGGGGATGTGGAGCCGAACACACTATTTGGTGAAAAAACCCAACTTTCTCAGACTTTTTTTTCCCAAAGAGCCAATTATAGGATCATATGCTGTTCACCCATGGAATGTAACAAAGCTGATATTTACGAGGTACTCACTGCCTGCTAAGCATCGTTATATTTATTTATTTATTTATTTTTACTTATATTGCCCCATTTAATCTTTAGTATAAGCCTGAGAGCTAAGTACTATTGTAATCCCTATTTAACTTTCCTAACTAGAAACAGTACTTGAAAAATGTGAAAATCAGGTACTCAAAACACAGGCAGATGGAGGCAGGGTCTCTTCCCAAAAGACAGATAATTCCAGGATAAACTCTGGGGCATTGTGGGTAAGTGAATTCAGGATGGGAGCCCAAGGGTGGAATGATTCAGATGGAATTACAAAGAATTGGTCTTTATATCATTTTGAAAACTATGGAATTCCACTGGGACTCGAGTACACTCAGATACTTTGACCTAGATGCAGGTGCATCCTAAGTTTAAACAGGTTCAGATTTACCAATTTAGGTAGTCGAAAAGGGGTGACATTGAGAGCTATCATTAGTGAGTGGCACTTAGGGGCTGTGAACTATGAGTACCAAGAAATGTTTCTTGGGCTAGGTTGGTGTCCTTGGTAAGGCACTGCCTCCCAACCTGTTTCTTAATATTAAATATTTGAATTCATTCTAAAATTATTGTAAAGTTGTCACATATTAAATAAAATGCAATAAAGTTATATAATATACCATGAACACTACGCTGGACTCCCTGGTGATGCCAAACATGTATCTTCCTGTGTCTGCACATGCTTATGTCCCCTCAACGTCCCGACCTCCTCCTCTATAAGAACGACAGCTCCTAATGCAGACAAGGTACAATGCCCGCCTCCCTGTAATCCAGGGACTCGAGCACAACATGAGTTTCCAGGACCTTCATAATTAATCAACAAGAGCAAAAGAGGGGCTCGTGCAATCAGGGGGAAATCATGTTGTTTTTTCTTTGTCAGTCAAGTTTGGTCTCACGGAAAGCAGAGACCACCCGAAAAACTGAGAGCTGATGCCAGTTTGATTTAGCTCAGGAGGCTGAAAGTTTACGCCCTGAAGGCCAGAGTGATGGAATAGACCTTCTCATCGCTCACAATATTATGGGGGAAAAAAAACATTAAAGCAACAATTTTTATTGCTTTCCCTGGAGCCAGGACGTTAAAATGTACTTTATTTCCCCCCTACCCTTCCTAAACCACTTAGCTTTTAAAAATAAACAACCCCTTCATGTGTTTGCTATAGCCAGGTTATTAGTCCTTTCTCTTTATTCCTGAGCCCTGCTTCTTTAATGCAGTAAAGAAGTTGGACTAATGTGCTTCTGGATCTCTGGAATTTTTCTTTAGATATTTTATTCAGCACATATTAATTACAGTAACCATTTCTTGAGTGTGTACTATGTGCCTGATAAAATGAATGAGATACTGAATTTAAGTAGGGAAGGAAAGTGACCTATCCAAAAATAATTACACCACAGGCGATGTGGAGTAGTTGCCACTCATTCTCCTAGGAAAAGGGTATGGAGAGAGCTGAGGACAACCTCACCGAGTAGGGGAATTTGAGCTGGATTTTGAAACCTAAAAACCACGGGAAGGGAGAAGGGTGCTCCAAGCAGGAGAACTGCCTGGGCAAGGAAAAAGGGCGAGTAGGAGCCTGGCACTCCCAGAAAGAGACGGTTTCCGTAAAGAGGTCTCTTGAGGTTGGGGCCAGAGAATGGAGGTCCTTGAATGCCACGCTGCTTGGATTCTGTGACAGCCTCCATCATCTTTTGTTTTTCCAAGTGTCTTTAAGCTGAATTTTTAAGCAGACGGTGCTATGTGAACTGTCTTTAGAAAATAGCTCCATGAATAATGTTTCAGAGGAACTGATGAGGGGAGAGCCAGGAGGCCGGAAGAAAATGAAAGTGTTCTTGCTAGAGTCCCAATGAAATAGGACGAGGGTCTAAACTAAGGTAGGTTTGAGAAATATTCAGAAAGTAGAGAAGGTAGAATTTAATGACTAGGACATGGAAAAGAAATGGAAAATAATTCTGAGATTTTGGAATTGCTTGACTGGGTGAGCGGAGATGTCACTAATGAGAATAATAGAAATAAGATGAGGAGGAGATTTTGAGAGAAAGACCATGAGTAGCTGGAACATTCAGGAGAGATCCCCAGGATTCAGCCTTGACTATAGCTGTACCATGACTACATGCAGTTGAGCCCTGTCAAAGGTTATGACAAGTCCTCGTCTAAACAGACAAATCATTTCCCCAAATCACTTTAAAAAAAGGAAGAAAAAATACCGCAGTAGACTTGACTAATGACCATTACACTGTATTTAAGGCGAGTTTATTAGAACTCTAATTGCTGTGTAAATCCCAGTGATGGAGAACAGGTTGGACAGTTAAACAATGAGGGGTTATGATAAGCCAGCAAGATAAACCAAAATAGAGCAACACAGAGGGAGGAGTTGAAAGGAACAGAAGAACAAAAGGCAAAAGTGTGGCAGAGGACTGATGAGTAAGGACACAGGTGCAGGCAGATTTGGAATACAGAGAAGAAACTTGAGCTGGCTCTTCCACGTAACCGGACTTCTTTACAGTAAGAACATCACAAGCTCTGATTTCTCATTTTATTCAACGTGTCAGGAAAAGACATATGGGGCACTGGTCAGAGGTACTGGGCGGACGGTTTGATGTTATTTTGCAGAGGAAGTGCTGGGAGGCTTTGAACGGAGGGAAGAATAACGAAGAGTGGGATACAGGGAACAGGACAATGATTGGGAGGAACCACTCTGAAGAACACTTAACAGACTCTGGGACAGACTGCAGCTCACAAAGAGGGCAGGCTGAAGCAGAGCTCTCGGGGTTGTGACGTTAGACTTGCTTGGAAGAAAGAATTGATTAGCTTAGCACCTTACACTTAAAAATGTTTTTCAGATTTGAGTGTTACATGAACCTGCAGAAGCAGGTGCCTCCGGGCACTGTTATCTTTTTTTTATAAACCACAAATCTGGGTGTTTAGGATGCTGAGTTTGCCTCAGGTCCTATGGCTGGACAGACTTTCAATCCAGTATTTTATTCATTATATCAGAGCATTGCTTTGCCTTGGAACTTTGGCCTTTTACAGTGTGTGCCTTCCATCCCCCACCATGTCATATTATGTAAAAGTAAAGCAGATGATATTTGAAGGCCAAACAAAGCCGAGATCTGTGGGGAGAGAGGCAGTGACGGAAGCGATTCTCAGCACCAGCTCTGCTACATGCAGTAGGGGCGGTCATAAAGGCCTGTATGTAGGGAATATCTGTGGAAGTCAGATGACACTTTCAGTGTGATGGAAGTCTACAATCTAAAACAGTCTTATGATGAAATCTTCTCTGAGGCAAATATCCCCTTTATACAGTGAACTTAATCACTCCTTCATTTACTGTCTGGATGAATTCAGGTTTTCAAATATACGATACATTTGCAGTAAGCTGCATCTCCATTGGTTATGTTATATGTGAAGACTTTTCTGACTAGAGCATCCAATATGAAGATGGGGACTGGAGCTGGGTCCCCTAATCATCAGAAACCATTTACAACTTATTGAACGTAATGATTTGCAGTCAAATCCATCTAGCTACCTTGAATGCTTATGGAGTACCTATAAGTAGGCCACTGGGTAGGACAAAGCTCAGCAGGGAAATGGAGAGACACACCCAGCACTTGGACTGCCCCTGGTCTGATGATGGGACCTATACAGATGGTAATGAAAGTAAACTCACCAACACAGTGGGGCAGGGTAGGGAGACCAGAAAGTCTTATAGGCCTGGAGTTCCACATTGTTATTAAAATGAAACCAGGTATAGACTCTGGCTGGGTATCTCAGTTGGTTAGAGCATTGGTTAGAGTGTAGTCCCAATGTGCGGAGGTTGCGGTTGATCTCTGGTCAGGGCACATTCAAGAAGCAACCAACAAATGCGTGTGTAAGTGGAACAACAAGCTAATCAGTGTTTCTCTCTCTCTCTCTCTCTCTTCCTGTCTCTAAAATCAATTTTAAAAAATGAAACCAAGTATAATTCAGAGCAAAGAGTATTAAATGAGATCCAGAATGATTTTGTATTGATAAAAGGTAAAATCTATGAGGAAGACAGAAGAGTTGTGACTTTTTATGGACCAAATATTTAAAAATACTTATCCTCAACATATAGAAAGGAAATGGTTAGAAGTGAGAAAATGACCAAAACAATTTGTAGGAGACCTCAACTGTTTAGATGACAAATCAAGTAGGCAAAAGCCAAATGATTATATACAAAAGGCAAATGGTAGGATTTGAATAATGTAACTAATGAGGTTGAAGAATATAATTTATAAGGGTACACAGGGATATAGAAAATTTCAAAATATGACATATTTAATATATATTTAATATTCAAATATAATTATTGTATGAATATATGTTTATAATATATATGAATGTATATCTATTTATCTATCTATATAATCTCTTAATTGTAGAAAATTTATTTCTTCCTTGAAACACTTGTGGAAGATGGTAAAAAAAACAGTCAAATGAAGACTTAAGTGAATTCTAGAGTCCTCCCGACCCTGTGTCCCGGTCCTCTGGTTTAGCTCATGTTTGAAATGATAGAAAGAAAACATCTTCTCTTTTTCTTGATGTTGTCAAACTGTTCCTGTAATTCATCTTCCACCTTTGTATACATGCTCTTTTTGTGCCCAGAATCATTTTGAGATTTTCTTTTTTACTATTATCAAAATGCATGGGATCTATGTTATCCGTGACTCATCTGAAGATGCATTTGTTACATTCAATTGTGTTCTAAATCAGTAATGCTGTATGTATTTTACTGAAAAACCTGCTGTCTGAAACATCTGGCTTGTACTTTTATAGGTTTTTTCTTTGCATTAGCTTCCCTGAACTGAAGCTTAAAGAAAAGCAGCCATAGGAATGACTGACTAGAGTGAATGGAGGATCACAAACACCAGTGAAGGTCTTTAAGGAGAGAGCAAAGCATGGAAGTCAGCACTGTGCTGACTCCATTTCACTACCCACTCAGTTCAAAACTTTTTAGAGTTTGCAATTTGAACTAATGGCGTGCGAGCACCCTACATTCCCCATACTTTAATGATTAAGAACATGGGCTTTAAACTCGGTTTCCTGGTTTCAAATCTGAGTGCCACCAGCACCCGAGTGACCTTGACCAACCACCTAGCCTTCCTATGCCTCAGTTTCTTTATCTGTAACGTGAGGATAATAATTATAACTGGCTGTGGTAAGCAGAATAATTTCCATCCCCTAGTCCCTGGGACCTGTGAACATGCTAAGTTATGTGGCAAAGGTGAATGAAGGTTGTAGATGGAATTAAGGTTGCTCATTATTTGGTCTTGAAGTAGAGAGATTACCCTGGATTACCTGAGTGGACCCAGTTACCCGCGGAAGAGGGGCACAGAGGAGGAGCCAGAGTGGTAGGGAGAGATGGCTAGGGAAAAATGGCAAGAGAGATGCAGTGTTGCCAGTTTTGAAGATGGGTGAAGGAGGCCATGAGATGAGGAGGGTAGGTGACCACCAGATGCTGGAAGAGGCAAAAATCCTCCCCTCTGAGCCTCCAGAAAGGAATACGGCCCTGCCAACACTTTAATTTTACCTGGGGAGTAGTGTTGGACTTCTGACCTGCAGAACTGTGAGAGAGTAAACTTGTATTGTTTAACACATTGCGTACCGCATAGAAATCTCTAAGACACACGCCAGGGGCCGCACGTTTTTGGGCAAACTGCACGTTATTTAAATCATCATAACTACAGATCGTCTCTGGAGTTGTCAAAACAGTCATCCGCATCTTCGATCTCACTAGGAATATCTGATAAATTATCGTTAAATACTTCCGGAAGTGTATCAGTTTTGTTGGTTTCCTTCCTTTTTCTGAGAGGGGGCATTTCTAAAAGCGCCAGGAACTTGAAGACGAAGACTATTCGAATGACCAAAATACAATGTAACTGCAATGCTTTATGGGTTCGTGCAATTATATAGTTTTTTGTAGATTGACCTGCACAGTTTCCACCAATGAGATCGCTTCATTCGATGTGGACAAGACAGTGTGTTGACATCTAAGGTCCATAACAGATGGCACGTGAAAAATGAGAAAACTCATGAGTGGTCCTTAACAGATGGCGCGCGAAACACGCGAAAACTCATGAGCAGTATGCAATGTGTTAAGTCCCCAAGTCTGTGGTAATTCATTACAGCAACAATAGAAAGCGAATGCATGGCCCTCTAGGTTTGTTGTTAGGGTTAAGAAACGTAGACATGTAGGATAGTCCTGCCACGTGGCCAGTGCTCCGTCAGTAGTAACCACCATCGTTCATTACTGAGTTTCTTGTCTTTTCCCCTTTGTCGTAGTTGTCTTGTGATTACGCCAAATTGTGCCCTCCCCCCAATTTGGGGCGCCAGGAGTTTCTCCCTGTCATGAGAGTCCATAATCATTCCACAGCAATTTGCAAAACTGCTGCTTGACTATTCCTACTGGTTTGTGGCTCCAAAGAGTTCTGCACAAGGGTGATCTGTGCTGCGACTCCCTGTCTTTGCCTGTCTTTTTTAGGGTGGTGGTTTGCTCAGTACCCTCCATTCTCTGCTGGGTGCAAGGAACGTTGTGCATTTTCAGGTTGTTCAGTTATTTGTTGTTGTAGGGACAAGAGTGATGACTTCCAAGCTCTTTGCATGTTTGGGCTGAAATCTGAAGTGAGGGGAAGGCTGTCATCGCCCTGTGGCCGTTAGGATCTCTATCTCTATACTTGACTTCTCTCTGATTTCTGTCCTCTGGTTTTCAATTCATCGATTTCATTCCCAAACATGCTCTTTCTGTGTTTTCTATTTTGGTTAATGACACTCAATCTATGGGACAGGAGGTAATGTGATGTGTCTGAAACAGATGGTTCAAAACAGGCTCAAAATCTGGGAGGTTATCCTTAATTCCCCCTCTTTCCCCATCCTCCAAAATTAATAAGTGACCAAATGCTGTTGTTTCTGTCTAAAACAGCTCCTGAATTTTTCTGTTCCCTCCTCATCCTTGTTCTCATTGCCCTCATCTTACTCCTTATTATCTCTTGCCTTGGCTAAGTAGAATCTTTTCAACCACTTCACCCTCCACCCTGCCTCATGGGTTGGATCTTAGGCTAGCTCCTATTGCTTCCCTTCTCGAAAGACCTGTGTTCTGAGAAATTGTGGAATAAGGGCTAAACCCCTAATTCAGCCTTTAAGGCTCTGAAAGGTCTGGCATTAAGGCAGAACTCTAGCTGCATTTCTGGTACATTCACTTACTGCATTTGTTTGCTAGGGCCGCCATAACGAAATACCGCCAGGTGGCTGAAGCAGCAGAAAGTTATTTTCTCGCAATTCTGGAGGCTGGGAATCTAAGGTCAAGGTGTCAACAGGCTTGGTTTCTTCAGAAAGTTCTCTCCTTGGCTTGTAGATGGCCCTCTTCTCGCTGTTTCCTGACACACCCTTCTTCCGTTCATGCATGTATCTGGTGTCTGTGTGTCCAAATTTCCTCTTCCCATAAGGACACCCGTCAGTTGTTTTACAGCCCACCCTAACACCCTCATTTTAACTTAATCATCTCCTTAAAGGCCATGTCTTCCAATATTGTCACATTTCAAGGTACTGGAGGTTAGGACTTCAACATATGAATTTTTGGTGTGTAGGACACAATTGCCCTGTATCCCCCTATGCATTCTGTATGTGTGAATAACACCCCATTATGAGTGTGCGTCATGACCTGGGAAGTTTTAAAAATACTGATTCTTGGGTCCTGCCCAGCTCTCTAGATTCTGAATTGCTAGGGCAGAAATGAGACTGGGAATACATTTGTTGCATGTATGTGTTTAAATTTCTCCTGAGTGCTTTATAATCCTCCAGCTTCCCTAGACTTTTTATCATTTCTGGGAAACATATTATAAAGGTTCACACCTTAGCTCATGGTTGTTCTTTAACTAGAAATACCCTTCCCACAGTACAGCTATGAAAATTCATATATCCTGCAAAGCTGAGCTGAACTACCATTTTTTCTGTTATTTCTTCCTGTTCTCCCCTGTGGTAATCCATATTTTATCATCATTTTATTGTAAATGCATGACAACTTATTTCCTTCTGTTTTGTACGACAGTAATTTGCCTTCCTCTTTTACTAGCTTTGTGGAGTGAAGGATGATATATTCTTTATTTCTGTATATGAGCGTATCTGAAGCAGTTGCAGTTGCTCTGAGCATAGTAGGTAATCAATCAATGTTTGTAGTATAAATAAATGAATGAACTCCTTAATAAATGCTAGTAATTTTCTTATGATTTTTTATACAGTGGAGCCTATTGGACAAAAATAGTTTATCAAATATAAAATGAATGGCAGAACTTTTATTCTTATACTAAATATCCTTAACACAATACATAAACAATGTCCTTAATGTATATATCCAAGTTAGGATCTGAAACATTTAAAAATTCTACTTGAAGATAGTATTTGATAATAAGAAGAGGATACAGTGAAGGCATCATACCAATTTCCGATAATGGCATATTTTGTATGTGTTCCATTTTTCAAAGCCCAGCATGGCTCAATTCTTAAAGGTGAATGGATTTCCCATTTTTGGTATATCCTTGTTTATCCTCCCAATCAAAGTGCTTCCTTATAGCTGGTGTGTCTATTAGCTGAGTTAGTGAGCTGTATTTTCCTGGTCAATGAATAACAGAAACAATTCCTGAAATAATTTTATCAACTAAGACCCCATTCCTGGTTAGGGATCTAGAGTGTGGCGTTTGCTTTTTTTGTGTGAATTTCCCGAAAACTACTAACACTTCAACTCTACACTTCGCAGAGCTGGAATAATTTCCTCTCCAGCCATTTCTCCCAAGCCTTTTCTGAGCCAGGGCAGGCAGTAATGGAGACTGGCAGGGGAAGGACTGTGACTACTCATGGGGGAAGAAGGAATCAGCTTTGAAAACACTGATGAGCTTTTGGATGTGGAAATTTACAAGGCTCAGAGAGCCCTGGAACATCTCTAGAAGCTGAGCCCAGCAGAATAATGGGAGGCTGTGTGCTGGCTTGGCATTGGAGTCTGTCTGGCACGGACTACACTGTAAACAACCTTCCAAACATTTGCATCTGCATACATGACATTCGGTTCTCAAAATGTCCAATTAAACACTTGTCAATGGAAGAAATGTGTGCTTCCTCAGCTGACACGGTGTCAGCCTGGCCTTTCTGAAGGAGAAGCAGTTTCAGCTGATACTGTCGTATGCTCTTCTTTTGTGGACCTGATCTTGTCCTCCTTGTTCAGAGAAAAATTCTTCTTGGAAGCCACGGAGACTGCGCCAAGCTGTGGACCATGGGATTAGGTTAGATAACTAAAGAAAAACGTCCAGGCTCTGAGCACTTTTCAAACCCAAGAAAACCTTCCTGAGGGCTGTGGTTTCTTTTGTACAGTTCTAAATTCATAGTGCTTAAAAACTATAAAAGTGATAGAAGCTGAGAAAAAGAGAAAAAGGCTATGCTGATGCATTTTTAAAAATATAATTCTTGTAAGGACTGAGTTTATTTTTTTTTACAACATTGCAACAAATACACAGCGAACCAACGTTAATAGTGGTGTGTGTGTGCGTGCATAGTGTGTGTGTCCCTGTACTTGTCAACAGACACTGAAATGCTCAGTTATGAGTCACTGTGGTCAGTTTTGGGCACATGATGTAGAGACGTAGTGGAAGAGAGGAAGGAAATAAGGCAGAAGAACTCCATTTAATTTATTCTTTAGAAAAGTTCAAGTGTATGAGGAAGTGGGAAGCGTTGTGACTTGGAGTGAATTTCGCAATTCTACTACCATGAGTTCTCTAGTTCATAAAATAGGAAACACAATAACAGGAACATCAACAGTTATTGTCAGGATTAAATAAACTGATCTATGTAAACTGCTTACAGTAGCACTTTCCACTTTGTAAGTGATGAAAAAATCTTAGGAGGTTGAAGCATTCCTCTATGGTAAAGGGAAGGAGCCAAGGGGAGGGAGAAAAACTGGGCAATTGTCACACTACGGGTAGAGAATTTGGCTTCAGAAAGGAGGAGGGGCAATCCTTTCACTGGGACATGAGCTGAGAAGGACTCAGTTTTGAGGTGAGGATGAAGAAAGCCAAGGCCTCTCACGGTCTCAGTATTGTCCCCTCACTTGTGTAGACCAGGAGAGCTTTTGTTGAGCATGAGGGGAGTAGGGGTGGAATTTGGGGCTTAAAGAGAATGGAAAAACTTTGTAGCAGCTGTCCTGGGAGATTTGATAGGGGTCAGCTGAAGATAAATATAAGGGTTGCCAAGCAATACAGAGGACCCAGTTGAGATCAGACGGTCTATAGTGGAGACATTTGGCATAATTATGTAAATTTTGATGGTGGTATCAGACACCCTGCAGCAAGGACACAGAAAATTCTGAAGGCCTTGAAGTAAGATTAATCTGAAGTGGTGAGGTGGGTGGAGAGAAGTACGGACAGACTGGAGGTCAGGAGGTGTCTTAGCCAGTTCAGGCTGCTATGTCAAAGTACCACAGGCTGGGTGGTTTAGAGACAACAGAAGTTTATTTCTCACAGTGCTGAAGGCTAGAACTTGGAAATCATGGTCCCAACATGGTTAGATTCTGGTGAGGATCCCCTTCTGGGTTTGCCCACTGCCATCTTCTCATATCTCCACATGGCTGAGAAAGAGGGTGCAAGAGCTCTCTGGTGTCCCCTTCATTAGGGCACTATTGCCATTCACCAGGGCTCTACCCTCATGACCTCCCAAAGATCCCACCTCCTAATACCATCACATTAAAGTTAGGATTTCAACATATGAACTGGGGTGGGGGCACTCTCAGTTTATTGCCGGAGTCTCTTCACCCAGACAGCCAACATCAGTTTGGCTGCTGCTCTGGGCCACACGTATGCTGATTGATGGGGGTAGAAGGATGAGGAGGCACACAGTTCACTTCAAAAGCTCAGAAGCATTTCTTGAGCTTCCACTATATAATGGGCGGATCCTTCATATGACACTGATCTTTTCCTTGAAAAGCTTTAAGCCTACTGACACATTCTGGGTAATTGTGATTTCGATTGTGGTGAACTTTGATGGAGGTAAGCAGAGGGTGCTAAGAAATGAAAGAGGACATTCAACACAACCTGGGAGAAGAGGAGCCAGGTCAGGAAAAGTATGTTGGGAAAGATTGTGCCTGAGCTGACTCAAGATGCTTGTAGGAGAGCCAGGGTAGTGAATGGCAGAGAGGGAGAGGAAAGGGCAGAGCGAGGTGATTGATTGGGCTAGGGCAGGTAAGAAAAGGTTGTAGAGACAAGATTGTAAGGTTCTGATGACCAGTTCCAGTGTATGTGGGTTTCCCCCACATAGCCAAGCAATTCTCAGACAGCAGCTAGGTTTCTTACAATTCAACTCAATTCTAACACTATTGTTAAAAAAATAAAATATACCAAATAAATTTAAAGATAAAATTGGATTTACTCAGCCTTTCATGGATTAGGCAGCATCCCCTCTAGCAAATAGAAAGGAGCCCTGAAGAGCTTTGGAAAAAGGCTTTCAAAGGCAGAAGAGGGGTGGGACAGGGAAATATTTAGCGAAGAGTGGATTGTTTCAGGCAAGACCACTGCGGGGGCAGGCGGTGGGGGCCTATCAGGCAGGTGACCTCACTAATGCTGAGCAGGAAATGCCTGTCTACTTAACGTTACGTTCCTGGGAAAGGCTGAGGCTGCAGTTAGATTACGTATTAAGTCTCAGTTTGGCGATGTGGGCTTAGCACAAGTGACTCCATTTTGGGCTTCAGTTTCCACAGTTGAGGGCTTGGATTTACACACTAGCCCTTCACTCAGATGTCAACTACCAGCCTATGTTATCACCTGCGCTTCTGACCAACTGGCTATAGATCAGAGGTTCACACAACCCTTTCCTTGTCTTTGATTAACTCGCTAGAGCTGCTCCCAGAATTTAGAGAAACATTTTGTTTGCTAGATTACCAGCTTATAAGAGGATATAACCTAGGAACAGCCAGCTGGAAAAGATGCATAGGGCGAGGCATGGGGGGAAGGGATTGGATCTTCCATGACTTCTCAGAGCATGCATCTCCACGTGTTCATCAGCCTGGAAGCTCTCTGAATCCTGTCCTTTTGGGTTTTTATGTGGGCTTCATAACATAGGCACGGTTGGTTAAATCAATGACCATTGCGATTGAACTCAATCTCCAGCCCCACTCTCCTTCCTCCCTGGATGTTGTGTGTGGGGGGTTGTGGGGTGGGCGGTGGGACTGATAGTTCCAATCCTCTGATCACATGGTTGATTCCCCTGACAGTCAGGCCCCATCTTTAGGCATGGTCCAAAAATCACCTCATCAACTTAGGAAATTTCAAGGGTTTTAGGAGCTCTGTGCCAAAAGTGGGGACAAAGACAAAATATATATTCTCATTATAAATCACACTATGACAGTATGCTACTGTTGCTAAGTGAGAGAAATAAAGGTCTGAATTAAAGTGATAAAAATTTTACCGCTTTAGGAAAGAGGAGTAGAAAGAAATGTATAGGGTGATGAGACTTTAGTGACTGACTGATTGAATATGTGGAAGAGAGAATGATGATTTTGTGCTTTTAAGCCTGAATGGTAAGGACAGTTATGGTTTAACGGAAAGATGGCATTCCTCTTTTTGAATTAGAGAAGCTTTGGGGGGAAGAGATGAATTTGGAGATGTCGAATCAGAATATTTGGCGGTCAGTGAAAGCAATCCAACTAAAATGAGCGTAAACCAAAAGAGGTAATATGTAGCTCTCGTAACTGGAAAGTTTAGAGGTACAGCTGGCTTTCGGCAAGACTGGATCCAGGACTCGTGTGATATAATATGAATCTGTCTCTGTCCTGATTGTCTCTACTTCTTGATTCTGTAAACAGGCTCTCAGCATAGGGCAGGCAGAATGGGTGCCCAAAGAGCCAGGTCCTCATCCTAGAAATCCCAGTGGAAGAACTTTCATTTGCCACATGTGTATGTTTTAAAATATGTTTTATTACTCTTCAGGTGTGTTGAGGCCAACAGATCAGGAGATGACAGCCATTGAAAAGATACTTTGTTATTCAGTTCCCAAGGGAGGGTGCTAAGCCATGCAGGGGAGCACCAGAGTCAGTTAGGAGGCTGAAGGAGTGAATACAGACATAAGAATCCTTAATAAAATATTAAACAGAATTCAGCAGTATAGAGGAAGAACTAGACATAGAAAAGGACACATGATTCAGCGGGGTTTATTCTAGGCATTCAAGGCTGATTCAGTATTTGGCAATCAGTCAGTGTAATCCACCATATTAATTGACTAAAGAAAAGAAATCACATGATCATATCAGTTGATGTGGTCAAAGCATTTGAGAAAATTTAAAATCCTTTCATGATTAAAACTCTCAGAAAGATCGAAGTAGAGAAGAGTTTTCTCAATTTGATAAAGAGCATCTATTAGAATATACAGCTAAGATTTCACTTAAGAATGAAAAACAACGCTTTCTGCCTGAGATCAGGATTAAGTGGGAATAATCAGTTTACTTGATTTCAAGCCTTATCACCGAGGAACAGTAATTGGTGGAGAGACAGGCACACAGATCAGTAGAGAAGAACAGAGAACAAAGAAATAGGCCCATGTAAACCTGTCCACTGATTCCCCACAGAGGTGCTGCAACAATGCAATGGAGGCGATAGCCTTTTCTACACAGAGCGCTTGAGCATCGGATACCACCAACAATGTATGGGCATTGACCTAAGTCAGTTAACTCAGAATGGGCCGTGGACATAAATGTGAAGTGTCAAACTACACAACGTTTAGGAAGTAGTAAGAGAAAATCTTCAGGATCTAAGACTAGGAGCTCTGAGATTGACACAATGATTATGATCCTTAAAAAGAAAAAAGTGATAAATTGGACTAAATGAAAATGAAAAGCTTTTGCTCTGTGGAAGATCCTGTTAAGAGAATGAAAAGACATGATACAGATTGAGAGGAAATATTTGCAAATCACATGCCTGACAAATGACTGGCGTCTAGAATATATAAGCTTTCAAAACAACAGACAAAGACAACACTAAGTGTTGGTAAATATGTGGAGAAACTAGATCACTCACACATTGTTGGTAAGAATGTAAAATGTCATGGTCACTCTAAGTAAGAAAAGAGTCAGTTTCTTAAAAAAATTAAACATGCAACTACCATGAAATCAGCAATTGTATTCCTGAGAATTTCTCCCAGAGAGATGAAGACACATGTTCATACAGAACCCTGTATAGCTTTACTTGTAACAGACAAAACCTGGAAACAATGTAGATGTCCTTCAGTGAGTGAATGGTTAAACAAATTGTGGTATATCCATACTATGGAATACTGCTGAGCGATAAAAAGAAACAGGCTATTGTTATAGGAAATGACTTAGATGAGAAAAAGCAAATTCTAAATATTATATGCTGTATGACTTCATTTATATAACATTTGTAAAGTGACAAAATTATAGAAATAGAGATGAGATTAATGGTTGCTGGGACTTGAGGGGCTGGGGGTATTGGTACAGTGAGCTGTAAAAGAGAAACATGAGGGATGTTACTGTTGATGGCAATGTTCTGTACCTTAATTATATCGTGCAGTATCCTGGTTCTGATATTGTACTGTAGTTCTGTAAGATGTTACATGGGGGAAAACTAGGTAAAGGATGCATGAGAATATCTATTCTTTCTTATAACTGCGTGTGAATATACAATTATCTCAAAATAAAAAGTATAATTAAAATAATCTTATGCTCTAGTGTAGCTTCCTTCACTGTGGTTGACAATCTAGAATATTTTGTTAACTAGTCAACAAATATTTACTCTGAATTTCTGAATTGCACTCACCATTATGGGCATACTTAGACATACTTGGACATGCTTTTCACATATACACACATACTTTGGTTTGCATGTAATCTGAATTCTACAATTCTAGAAGCATAAGATTTCAAGTCCATGCAAACTAAAGAGTGTGTGTGTGTGTGTGTGTGTGAAAGGCATATACAACTGTGCCTGAGGGACTGGGCATAACTCTCCACAGTTTTGATGTTTCATTGTGGGTTGTAAGAGCTGTGGTGTAAACGGATGTTTGTGATCCTGTTCAGCTCTTAACTTTCCGAGAATATCCTCTCTCAGGATAGGTAGCTTTACGACAGCACACACCATTGTATTGTCAAATCCATGTGAATTATACACAACAAAAGAGAGACACACAGCCTAGCTAAGGTTTGGCAATTGCAACAAGGAACCTACCAATTTGAGGTTTGTTTTAATGGGGTACATTTAAAAGAATATTCTCCTGAGTAATTCTAGTGCTTGGAATAAAGGGAGAATCATATGAAGAATCTGTAATTTATTTCCAAAACTTGGGAAAAAATTAAAATTCTTACCACCTTTTCTGTGGTTTGTAGTTATGGAATACATGGAATTTTAGCATTTTAGATTTTCCCTAATTATCAGTTAATTTGTAGAATATTACTGAAGAACTCTTTCACAACCAAGTTATGACTAGAGTGATATAGTTCACTAATATGATTTTTAGGGATCTGGCAGAAAAATACATTCTGTCCGACATGTTTTAGAAGAATTCTTAAAAATTTAGGTGAAATAAATGAAGTTGTTTTTTTTTTATAGAGTCAGATCGTTGTTTTTCTATACAGCATCCAATACCAGCTTACTATGTAATGAAACCATAAAAGCAAAATGACGTCATAAAACAAAGAGGAGGCAAAAATCTTCGAGGACACCACACACCGTTTCTGAGCACGGCTGTGCTGCAGACCACAATGCAGTCAGTTAACAACCACCGAGGGCCTGGCCGGGCTGCTGCAGTGCGCACCACCACAAGGCCATCTGGATGGGGACCTCTGGGCTTGTGCGTCACAGCCAGAGCAGTTCTCGGAGCAGCTCTGGCCCTGGCCTTACGCCTGACACTGTTCTAGGTGTCAGGGGTACAGCAGCAAATCAAACAGGTGAAAATCCTTGCCCTCCTGGAGTTTCCATTCTAGGCTGGAAATATGGACAAGCTAAATGGGTAAGTTAATTTTGTAGGCTGTTTGCAAGGACATTTCTATGCAGAAAAAATAAAGCAAGGGAGGAGGGGAAGGCCTGCTAGAGTGGGCGGAGTTGTTGAAACTTTGACTGTGGCGGTCAGAGGAAGATTGAGAGAAGTGAAATTTGAGCAAAGCCTTGAAGGCACTGTGTTCCCTTTGGTCATAACTGTCCCAAGCAGAGCAAACAGTTGGTAGAGAGGTTCAGAGGTGGGAACATTGCACCTCAGCAAGGAGGCCAAAGGGGCAGAGGAATAGAGGTGAGGCCTGAGTGGAGCAGGGGCCTTGTGGCCCATCCTAGGGCCTTCAGCTCGTCCTGTGAGAGAAGGTGGGGAGCAATTTGAGGGCCGTGAGCAGGAGGGCACACAGTTTGATCAGATAGCTGTGGTAGGATATGAGTTTTGTGTTGCCTTGCTAAGTTAGGAAGGGGCTCAAATGCCATATTGAAGGAATTCCAATAAAATGCTGAGGAATAGGGAGGTTAGAATGAAAAAGAAAACAGAATACCTTGACTAGACTTTTCTAGTACGTTTAAGAAAGTGAAGATGGAAGAATGGTATAGTCTTGTAATTAAAAGTCTCATTTCTAATATAACTATTGGACTAGCAACAATGAAACTGATCACAGGAGATCTGTTTTAGTAGGTAATGCAATATATCAGCCATTATTATGGTGTCTTAAAATTTTCAGTATCGCAAAAAACCCAAAGCTGGCATTTCAACTGGGATTCCTCCCACAGGAAAAACCGGTTGGAAACAGAAAAGGTTTCAAAGAGAAAGGGAGTCTGAGAAGTAGAAAGGAAAGAAATGTATTACCTTATGTTTTTATCTTTCCGTTAATGATGTGCATTAAACATTTTGTGGGTTTATTGAGACTAATACATATACTCATTTACATTTCATTCAAGTCAGATCTATAAGGCTGACTAGTATAATTTTGTTGTCTCAAATGTATAAGACTTCATGCATGATCCAAGTCAATTTTTATATTACCCTGAATTAGTATCACTAAGGGTGTAAGTTTCCTTAAGAAATGCTTGTGGAGACCTTAAAATAATGAAAAAATATCAAACACACCTGGCTAAGAACTATTGCATTAGATTCCCATCTCTCCAGATAAAGGTCATCCATTACAGGCACATATTTTCAGGTTGAAACTTGGCACAGCTGTTCTAAAGAAGAAAGTTTCCAATGAAATGTGAGCAAAATCTTTTTGCTTGTTTGCTTGAAGTAAACATTTTCATCCTATCCTTATATAGCTGCATCCCACAAAACTTTGGAAATCTTCGTTTTGTCTTCGTGTTTTGTCTTCAGTAAAATAAGAAGTGTCTTTGAAAAACTGTTTATCTTTGCATGTAAAGGTAGAAAAAACCTTTTGATGTTTGGCAGCAGATTTGCTTAAGAACAGAAATGAGGTAGTGTTATCTTTTTTCTTTCTCCTCCTGGAGATCATAATCAGACTGAATATTGAAACACGGATGCCTGTTAGGAAAGGCTATTTATCTTGCCTGTCCCTGGAATAAGACAGGAATACCCACACAAGTGACATCCTCTTTGAGAGAATAAATGCTAAATATATAATTTTTTTTTAGAATTTGTGAAAATACATGAGTCAGATAAGAGGAAATGTATAAAACAGGATTTAAAATTTCTATAGCGTTTGAGGCAATACATGCAAGTGGACACAGCACTCCTTGCCCTAAGCCACTGGGTTACTCGCCGTGGGAGGCATACCCCTGTTACCAAGGCTGTGTATCCTTAGAGAGAGCTTATTCTTTTATTTTGTACAATTGAATGGCAGCTTACTGTACATTTTGTTCTCACCTTGTTTTGTTCTGACATTTCTTCTGGGACGTTGTTCAACATTTGTTCGTAGGGAGCACTTTATTCTTCTCCATAGTTTCATGTTCTACCTTGTAGATGTAGAATATGAAACTTGGATTTTATAGATGTATCGTTATTTACTTAGTCTGCTATATATGGGCAGTTATGCTTTTCCCAAACTTTTGCTATTACAAATATGTAACAGTGAATATCCTTGAACATAGATCATTTTGTCCATCTGTGGGGAAATTTCTAGGAGAGGAATTTTTGTGTTAAAGTGTGAATGGTTATGTGTGGGCTGATCTCTACAGAAATTGTATGCTCCTAGCAACAAAATGGAATTGTACCTATTTCCCTATTCCCTTGTCACCACAGTGGGTACCAAACCTTAGGGTCTTTGGCAATCTGATGGAAAAAAATGGCATTCATTTTTAGTTCTTGTTTCTCTCAGGGATGATGTTGAGCATCTTTTCCTGTGTTTTAAGGGCCATTTGTATTTTCTGTGACCTGTCTTTTCATGTGTTTTTAATTAATAGGTCTTTTCTTATTAGTTCTTCCATATTGTTTTTTAATCCATTAATTTTAATTTTTATTGATTTCTTATTTCTTTCTTCCCTTTGAACTTTTTCAGTTGAGTGCTTAAATCATCTCTTTTGTTCTTTCTTGTTACTTAACATTTTAGCCATATCTCCTAGCTAATAGTTATCTTGTTTTTCTATATAATTAAAAAAAACTATATATTGTTTTTCTTCATTAATTTAGACATCCTGCATTTTTTTTCATTGTTTAAGATTTTATTTATTTATTTTTAGAGAGAGGGGAAGGAAGGGAGAAATAAAGGGAGAGAAACATAAATGTATAGTTGCCTCTCACTTGGCCCCCACTGGGGACCTGACCCACAACCTAGGCATCTGCCCTGACTGGTAATCAAACCGGCGACCTGCCGGTTTGCAGCCTATGCTCAATCCACTGAGCTACACCAGCCAGGGTGACATCCTATATTTTTAAGTTTCGATTTTATCTTCGATGCAAAAGTTAACAGAATTTAAAAATGTCCTGATGGTAGAGTTTTTTTGTTTTCTAGTTTTGTCATTTTTAAGTTTGACTGCATTATGATTATGGATGTCTATACTGCTTTCCCTTAGAAGTTGAAGTTTTTTGTTTGTTTCCAAATAGCCAGTTTTGTGAATTTACCAGGGAAGGAAGGTGCATTCTCAATTTCCAGAGTATATCACTTAGGACTACCTCATTTTATTTACATTTTCTATATTCTGAGATATGTTTTGTCTGCTTGTTCTAGTGTGTATGGAAAGAAAAGAATTAAAGTTTCCTATTGCTGAGATTTTATTTTCTACTTTAAAACTTTATTTTCTGTAGGTTTTTCTTTGTGGATAGTGATGCTATGTTGTTGGGTACTTAGATATTCATAACAATTTTCATTTGGGCTCATACCCTTTAACATTATAAACTACCCGTCTTTCTTCATTTAATGTATTTTATTCTGCATTCAAACTCATATTAATATCATGAAC